>OY735265.1:12197229-12224513 GCA_963457715.1 Argyresthia albistria | reverse complement strand
TTTTCACTGCATTCATAATGTCATCACATCAGAGCCGGAGCAGAGACTCATCACTATTAGAAGAGTCACAAACCAATTACATTAAGTCTGCGACTCTCGTAAAGCACATCTCGGGAGAAACACAATCTCGTTACGTCCCATCGACTGACTTTAGCTGAGTTTCTGTGCTTATTCGCTGAAAACCTATTTCCTTAAATATGATTTAATGTTTACTGAGCTGGTGTAAGTCACTATGGTGACATGCATTATTATATGATATGAATATGATGCTTTTACCTCAATAGGTGTGTCATTTACACAGGGATTAACTCTTGTCGTGTCAATAAGCGTTTATTAAGATTGTGATATACATTAAAGGTAAAAAATAGATGTACCAGAAGCGTGGCGTCTGAAGGACTCAGGAAATACTCTCGCAGTAGAGCGCGCCCTATGCTTATGCGAGGAGAAGAAATTAAACCGCCGCCGCCGCAGCCGCCGCCATGTCGTAGCGGTACTGAAGACGTTAATGATTAGGAAGTTACAACGACCTTATTACAATCACAAATCCTGGTATAAAAGGTAGGGGCCAGAAATAACAATTTACGAAAATTATTTTAGTGGCACTTAGTGCACTGCGAACTAGGCTTAAAAGATCTTTAAATTAGACGAACAAGTAGACATACTTATGGATGGTGTGGACTGATTGGACTGTGATTGTTGGGAAATCAAGTAATTAATAATAAGTTGTTGTTTAAACGAGGTAATCTGGGTGCATGCAAAGCATTTTGTGTTGAAGCGAGGGATCACCACGCACGCCAGCACTTGAGGACATGAACATTGAACATACAGATACAGAGAGGGATCAGAATCCAATCATTACAGATTTATTATTCAATCAAAGCGCCGCCCCGCTGCCGCCGCCGCCGCCGCTACGACGAATTGAGTCCAATTAATTATACAAAGCGACAGAGATGTGAGCGATGCGATGCGACTGCCGCAGAGCGCCCGGCGGCGGCGCGTCGGAGTTTATTGTCGAAACACTAATTTGCATGTTCCAACTATCGATAGATACTTTAGAAGTGTGTTCCTGTTCTGGAGGCCGATTCTCACCTATTAGACCTCACTTAATGCGTATTCGACAAAGGGGAGTTGCTTCGTCTTTCAATAGGCGAAGGTCCTTCGCGATTGCTCCTTTGTCTAATGAAAGACGAAGCACCCCGCCCTTTTGTCTAATTCGACAAATTTGCTATTGACAAGAATTGGCCTCCTGAATGCTAGCCTTTTTTGTCACGACTTCACGAGCAAGCAGCAGCTCGGCGTAATAAAATGATCGCAGGGGCTTATTCAATATTTGTTGGCGCGGCGCGGCGCGGCGCCGGAGCCGGATGACGTCACGCAGGTTCAGTGTCGGTGACGTCACCCAGGTTCAGTGTCGGTGACGTCACCCGTCACACCGCCGATTAGCGTCATCCATCACGCACCGCAACCTATGACACCCGTCTGCAAGCGGATCTTGCTCTAAGCTAAGCACCTCAACTTAGATTCGTCCATTAGCGTTCGTTACAGCTGATGGGACGCGATTTATTCGACATTCGTGTGACAAATTATAGCATTGAAATGAACGACGAGCTCCTCGCAATAAATATCATCCGTCCATCAGTCGCGCCGAAGACGAATCTAGCTAATACAATATCGGATTGATATTATGTCTATGAAACTGATCTCTCATGCGTAAGTAATTAGGTAGGAAGTATCTGTCTATTAACGATAATTAGATCCACGATGCATATTGAGTATTATCGATCAAGTCTTGACCTACATGAATAATTTGTCAGCTCATGCATTGTATAGTGATTATATTATGCAACATAATGCTCAGCGTGTCGCGCTAATGAAGCAAACACGATCGTCCTCATGTTGTCGGTCGCGCGTAAACTCGCGGCGGCGGGGCGGCGGCGGCGGGAGGTTATTACTTTGGTTGAAGGTTCCTAAAGTTATCTGCTTTTCGTAAAGTCCATGCCTAAAGTAATTACAACTAAATCATTAGGGTGATTTGGGAGCTCACTAAGGCACTAAACTGACAACCTTAAACCCGAAAGCTCTGTTTTTCCATTTTCTAACATACAATTTGGATTGCTCTGCTTAGTTCAGTTTGTGTTGCCACCCGAATCGCTGGCAATATTATGTATATTTAAATCTGTTCATGATTTCTAGTAATACTTACAACTTTGAAGAAATTGTTACGTTCAAAGGGTGATTGAGTTTTGCTCATTAAAGCTTGAAACAGCACTCATTACTCAAGGTGAGGTGGCACGGCTCGAAGTTCAGTACGGTTGCCGTGTGAGTCTCTTTAGCTGGAACGACTCCAGCCAGCGACAACCACTGCATGCAGTAACGAACTAAGTTTAAAGCCTCTTACTCAACATTTAATAACGAAACCAAACGACGACACAAAGCAGAATCTTGAGACTCGCCTAAATATTCAATTTGCCCGAATTCTAAATCGATTAAACGAGGGGCTTATGAAAAGGTCGCGCGAATAAATAAGAAAGAATCGGGTCACTTGTTCCAGGAAATAAAATACAATCGCGAAGAACCGTCGTCGGTCGTCGAGCGAGCTTTTAGCGATGGTGCGGCAATAGTAAATGTATGATACATACATTGTTACTCATAACAATAGATAGCTAACTCTAGATACGTTGGATCTTCATGATGCGCAGGTTTTTTTTACATGTTGCTCCTGTCACAAGTTGGAAGGACTAGTATAAAAGTGGGAGTAAGTAAATAAATAGTAAACTTTGAAAAACCTAACTCTAACTGAGTCTAACTACCATCTCAATATTCGTAGCAATAATGTAGCAGTGTCGTAGAATTTCGTAGCGGAACGTTACAGAATCTACTACGCCCCGCCGCCGCCGCCGGGGCCTTGCCTAGTATAGGGCGTGGGTAGCCGTCAAAGTTTGTTGCGTCAACAAGTGATTATAGTAGTTTACGAAACTCTTGCATAATGAGGGGTATTAAAACACCTACGGCTTGGTTTTAAAACACCTACTCGTGTTTTAATACCCCTCATTATGCAACAGTTTCATAATCTACTATTACCCAATGTGCGAATGATATCTGTGAATTGTGGTATTTCTTTAAGATTAAAGGTGAATTCCAAACATAGATAGGTACCCATGTCATTGTTACAATATTACCTCTGGCATGTTTTTCTCATTTAATATTAAGCGCCGGAGACGGCAGCTCAGCATTGTTGATGCGATATAGGAAGCTCCATATTTTATGAGGCTCACATATGACGTGTGCATGTGTGTGGATATGTGTATATGTGTTCACACATCCCGCGTCAGTTGACAGATCGCATTAGCAATCAGCTTCGCTCCTCGACCCTACCGCCTGCCTCGCCAACATGGGCCGTGACTCCAGGCAGCAAGGTGCAGAGTCGAGTGCGCGGTGGCTCTGCTGGATGCACACGGCCGGTAACGAAACTCAAACGAACGCAAACGCCATGAATTATGGAACGACAGCTGTTAATGAACAAAAACACTTCGCGAACGCGCGCGGGGCCGCGCCAAGCGTGGCGGCACGCGATTGTCACCTCGGTAATCGAAACAGCGAGGCGTCAGAACATGTTTTGTGGTTAGAACAATATAAGAGATATAAGGACTAATGTTTTTTTATTGAAATAGAGAATATAAATGAAATTGAGGAAAAGGAGGACATACTTTAGAGCTCTTTATTTGCTGACTCCAAATGCCCATTTCTGCTCAAATGTCCTCTATTTCAATAAAATTTCACACGTGTGAAGTCGTCATATTGGATTGTATAAATGTATGTGTGAAACCATCTTACCTTTTCTATTACGTTAGTTTAACATAGACAAACGCTAAGAAATTATTTTTTTACCTCTAATTCTAAGCCGTAAAGTGCACAAAATGGGTACCAACGCGAATGCAGTAAGCTTCTCAAAATTATTAGATCAAAACAGAATATCCTCAGGACATAATTAATGTACTAAGTTGTATACAATTTCACGAAAACTGAGAAGCTTATTCTGTAAAGTTCATTAAATGTTACACACAGATTAGGTAGTTCAAAGTCAGTTGGGAGGAGTTAATTGACGTCCCGAGTCTCGTGCGATTGTGCGCTGTTTGTGCGGAATCCGGAGTAATTGCTCCGGCATTTGTTGCTCTACACCACAAGCGGCTCCAGAACTAAGTACTCAGTAGTAACTACTTATCGTGTCAAGGTTACAAGTAGCTTTACAATATAATTAAATAATAAAAGCTTTGGCGGTTAATTTTCTCCATGTTGGTCTTGAATCAGTCTTTTAAGATGCAGCTTACCAGCTGCTCTTACTCCACCCGACTATTTATTATTTTCGTAATAGTCCAATAACCTGATCAAGCCACAGAATATATTAATCCCGGCTGTATTAACAGATTTACTTTAGTCTTCTCGCAGCGCCCACCTGTATATCGCTACGTCGAGTTATCAGAGCGCGATGATTTAATGAGGCGGTCAGTTCAGCCCCCGCCTCTGTCCCCCCTGCCCCCGCCGCGCGCGCGTCCGCGGTGCAGGCATGCAAGTCGGCGCCATGAAGGTTGCAAGCTTTCATTTTCCAAGCAATCAGCACAAGGTCCAAGCAATCGGCACTTGTTGGGTCGCATAATTTACACTTATTACTTCTGAACTTTTACCAGATATTTGTATTTGTCTAAGTCTACCAGCAGATGATTAAATCCTGAGTTGGAGGTAGAAAACAGATTCTATTTGAGCTTTCAGTCAAAATCTGGGAATTTGGGGAAAGTCTGATATAAACAAACAAACATAAACATTTACATACAGGCACATACCTACATTGCTTCTGGCCCCACACTAGGATACCCTGTGTCGTGGGAACCAGAAACAGCGACATCATTAACATCTAAATATCCAAAACCTGGGGGTTTTTGATATAGATGTAATTTTGAGTTTCAGTTAACTAAAAGTCAGAATCGCTTTCATTTGTCAGGTCAGGTGCTTGGTGCTTGGTACTTATACATATAAAGTATCAACTAAAGTTTTTAGACTCATACGCATATACATAAGTACAACACCAGCAGTAAACATAGAAAGTAACACTGAAATTCCGAAATATACAGCTATTTGTTGAACTTATAGCTAACGCAATTCAATTGGTTATTGTTACACAACACACGAGGCAATGTGAATTGTACGTTGTATGTCCGTGTCGTGTATTATGTATGATGGATGGTGCACACAGCTGTTATTGGTTTCTAATAAATAAATAATAACTACTAGTTCACCAAATGAACGAAAAATAGAGGAAATAATACGGTGTGAGAGCTTTTAGTTGGCAATTGCTCAAGCAAGGGAATTAGTCTGTTTTGTCGAATCGAAAGCCATTCACGCACAATAGGTAAACGACACACCACACCAGCATCGCAAGGAGCTGTAACAATCCTGCTAGCAATCGCAGGAGGAGCACTAGTTCGCTTATCGCTTACGGTGTGCATACACGCAGTGATTTGCTCATTTAATTAACATGGTGCAGTGACGTCAGCCGCGTGTAAACTCTGGCCACGCATCGTCGTGACAACATAATGTGAATATCGGATGAGCCGCCCGCCCCCGCCCCGCCCTGCCCCCGCCCTGCCCCCGCCCGCCGCGGGCCGTCAGTTTACGATCGTCAGGAAATAAGCAGAACCACTACAATGAATCATTTTAATTAGCGTGTTGCAATCTGCGTAACTCAGCGGCGGTGATGTCATTATTTTTTGTGTATTTGAATGTTTGATGATTATGTGTCAAAGGTTTGAGTGATTCTATTCTAATGTTATTAATTAAAGGTACAGATTATAATACATATATAATGAGAAATTGATTAAAATATTTGTTCTTTTGAAATAATCACACAAGCATTCACTTCTCTAAATCACAGAAATAAGTTTACCTATATAGGAATGATAATTATTTATTATTTATTTATTTCTAATCGGTAATTGTGCCATTACAGACAGGCCAAATCAACACAACACACACATTTTAAAACATTAATATCAAATAATTTACTATACAATTGACAATTCCAAATCTTCCGATATAATATAATTTCTTTATTGCACACAGAAAAATTACACAGGACAAAAATACATAGTAAAGGCGAGATTATATCTAGTAATCTTCTCTGTACATCTCTCACCGTTTACCAATTTTAGAGTCTTAGTTCCGCTACTCGATGTGGCGTGGCTTACGCAATGCACATTCCGAATAAGCCTTCTTGAGCTTCAATTTGCACTGTTGACAAAGTGGGCGCTACGGCCAAAGACCTTAATTATTATTTCACAAAGGGGTTTCGGTAAAGTTGGTGTCTTTTTGAGTTTTGGCGGCCAGTCATGAAAATAATTTTTTTGAAGAGCAATACAAATTAAGATATACGTACTATGGAGTACATACATATACCTAAATCATTTCGGGGCTGAGATATCACACTTTATAGTTTCTCAGTAAAAGACAAATAATACATTTATAGTAGTGCTACAAAGCAATGATAAAAATATCGGTGGCCGCGAATTATTAAAAAAAATCGGTCAAGTGCGGGTCGGAATCGCACACGAAGGGTACCGTACTATCGTATAACAAAACTTAAGCACTCAAAACAATAAAACAAAAACAAAAAAATAAATAAAAAAGATTATGCTCTCACGAGGATTTGAACTCACAACCTACGGACTGTGAGCATACATCATACCCGCTGAGCTACCTCAACGATGATGTAGGTTGTCGTAAAATATACCACCATATTGCATTTCATCGTGGGTGTATCAAAACAAGTCTCTTGTATGGGGACTCCTTTAATTTGTAATATGTATATCTCATATTTCAGTAGTTGTTGTTGCGGTAACAAATATACACATTCTGTGAAAATTTCAATTTTCTAGCTATTGCGGTTCATGCTGTAGGACCCAATGACGGACAGACGGACGGACAGCGTGGGCTAAGTAATAGGGTCCCGTTTGGCACCCTTCGGGTACCTAACCCTTAAAACGACACCAATAGCCCATACCGTGCCCATACAAAGTTACCCACACCGGGAATGTAAAGTTGGCGTCGTTTAAAAGATGAACATTGAAGCCCCAATATCTCAGCTTCGAAATGACTTACGGCAATGTTTCCTCTTCAGATATAGTTCATTATGTTAGTACAACAAAATAATGATAAAAATATCGGTGGCCGCGGCTAAACAAAATGACGCCAAAGGCCCATATCAGGTTACCCAAACCCCTTTCATTACTAAACACAGATCTTACAAACTAACAAAGTTTCCGAAAAAATAAATTTGATATTCTTGAACAACTGGAAAAGTTACGAGGAAGTACCTAAATAGGCATACACTACCATATTATATACTGTCGTACAGGCTGTTGAGCCGGTCAAAAGGTTCGAGGGCGCTTTCTTAATTTAAAAGGCACAAAACTGATCGCACTCAGAATCTGTTTCACTAGAACATATTTGAAAGAACAAAACCCAACAATAAATGAGTTTAAAGAGCGCCATTACAAGTGGAGGAATCGTCCCAGAAACTCGGCGCGTGGCGGAGTTATGGACGCTCGTGCCAGTCGCGGCTCCATCTGATCGACTCATGCAGCCTCTTTCTACAACTGGGATGTTTAAACTAAAGGATTAATGCAAGCCTTTGTACATAACTTTTTGTAAATGTTACGTGTTTCTTATGTTTTTGTGCAATAAAGTATAAATGAAAATGAATTGAAGGATCAATTAAATGCCTATTTATATGCCTCGCATCTATGTGCTGTAACAATTATATCTCATTTAACAATTATATTTACTTGTGAGTGAGAATTTTCGTTTATGTGATTTCTACCATAGAAATGCCAATAATGTCATAACATGCCCACTATGACTAGATCTTTAAATCGACCAAACAACAACAACATCATAGCGCCACGCCCTTTCCCATTCGAGGTGGCAGAGGCACAACTGTGCCCACTTTTAGCCAGTGAAGTGATTCAATACTCCATTTTGCGTGACAGGAGGCGCAAGCCCGTCGCCGCAGCTATGGTGTAATTAAGGTTTCCTCACGATGTTTTCTATCACCGTTAGAATATTCGTACTTAAGATAAATGATTTATCTCATTGGTTCATAGTCAGCACTGGGATGCATCTCCTGCGTGAGAAAGAAGCATGAAGACCACGGAGCTCCCTAAATTGACCAAAATGATATTGAAACTACAGTGCGCTGTCTCAAAACTCATCAATTGTCTTTACTTCGTTGAAATTCGTTGTAGGCCCGGCCCCGGCTCGCCGGGTGTGTGGCCGTCGCTCAGATGCCTGCAAGTCTCGCGAGTCACATTCGAGTTCGCCCCCTCTTCAGTCCGCTCTACATTATTCAGTGTTCGAGTCCGCAGATAAAAACGTTAATTACGCAACTTTAGACAGACCCCTCCCTCTGTTTTAGGAGTACTTTAGCGACGTATATTATTTTTATTTTAGTTCTAAGTTGTGGGCATTGCTATTTCCTTTTTTGCTACGTCTTCGTTTCATTTATCTAAGGCAACATGTATTATAGAAACATCGCGCTATCCTAACTACCTTCGAGACCGTTTTGAGTATCTCTTTTCGGGAGATCGGCTTCGTAGATCTCACACTGTCTCACTTTTGGCCACTCCTCGGCATAACACCGCTGCGTATGAGCACTCTTTCAGGTTGCGAGCGGTCCGGCTTTGGAACGAACTTCTTTGCACTATTAGAGACAGTCCTACCCTTTTCTCTTTCAAGAAACGTATTAAAGAGTACTACCTCTCTCTTTCGTAAAAGTTATTGTATGTATATATTTATTATATGTAAAGTGTATGTAGTATATCAGTATGTATAAGTAGTAGTAGTTCTTCTGTATTTAGTATTTGTTCGTTTATATTTTATTTAAACTTGTTATTGTGCACTGCCTACCCTTTCATTATATAATTTTTCCTTTCACGCCTGGTTTGCTGGAAGAGATCTCTTTTTAGAGATAAGCTCGCCTTTGTACATGTGTTTTCTATTAATGTAACTGTTTAAATTATTGTGTGCAATAAAGAATTGTGAAATTGTGAAAACATATAATAAGCACACGAAATATGTCAAAAGACGCTTGCTATGCTATTAACACGTTAAAATTCTAAAGAGCTGACATAATCTGTCACAATAACGATCTGCGATTCCTATGTGGTTTGTAAAGTCGCGTGTTGGGTTTGGCTTCGTTTCCGCCGTGTCATCGGTCTGCAATAACGGAGTATGATTATAATTGTTCGTGACATTAATCTTCGCAGCATTCTTCGAGGACAGGAAGAGAGGAGGGGGGTTATCATAAGACAACTAATTATTGTTATTGAACTTACACACCTGCAAGATTTTCAAAAGAAAATAGCCTAATAGATGATGTCGAAACGGAGTTTATCATAAACAAGTTCCAAATCAAGTGATACTTTGAGCGATAGAAGTCAAATTGGATACATTTCTTTATACATAAGTATCGTAGCGAGTGATAAGTGTGCGAATGAAATATCATTGTTTCATGAGACGTAAATGCTGCGATATTATACTTACGTTACGTTACACATGATTCCTATTAATACGTTAAAGTAGGCTGGTAATGTCTCATTATAATTTCTCATACTTAACATAATGTTATTACTTATGTTTGCGAGTACTTTACCTCACGTTACCCTGTTAACATTAACTCGGCAACAGAGTTATAATAACTGAAACCGCGCAATCAGACTAAGTTTATCTTGCGGCTCACACGCGCACGCACACAAACACACACCTACAGTGAGTGAGTATGGATGTGTGCGTCGTGCTCGTGAGACGGCAGGTGTTCTCAACCACAACTCATTAAAGTTAGACCAAGGATGCTCAAGGCTATGTGGCCCGCGGACGATTTTCAGTAGCTCGCGGCAGCCCTCGATTTACTCAATAGGCTTTTCCTGGAGTAGGCTGAGTAGGTAAGAGCCTAGTGCGGCGGGTTTTAGGTGGGTGACAGGGGACATTTTTTGTATATTTCGTCTTCATTGGTAACAAGTGACTCAGAATATTTTTTCCGGGGCGGCTGGCTCCGCCCTTTACGCCAGCATTCTAATTTTGTAACTTCCTTGGTCTGTTTAAATCCGGGGGTGACTGTGTGACTCACGTGTCTCGTTACACGTCATTTTATGGGCATGTAAAATTTGTTTGCGCCGCCGCTCCTCTCGAGATTCCTGTATTCTCATTACTCCATGTATGAGCCATTTGAAATAATGAGGGCAGGGTCATATCTCATCTTACTAACGCGTCTATGAACACCACCTATATCAAAGAAAAACATTTATTTCAGTATTAATTTTTATACTACTAATAAAGACATTACAATTCACATAAATTAAATGGTATTAATTGAAAATTCTAATGACTACTTTCCGTCGATTGATATTACAATAAGGTTGTGCCTTCCCGTACTAAACTTCTTACTGATTTCTGGCCAAAGAAAATAGCGCCTCTGACAGATTTTTTGATACTAAGTCGGTAGGAGAAGGCTGTCACCTTTCACATGGTTGTCCCGAGGTTGTCCCCGTCTGAGTTTAGCAAAGAGTATAAAACATACTAGAGTTTAAGGGCATAAATAAGGAAAGTAAAAATAACCTCAAAATAAATAAACATTAATTTTATAAAATTGGCAATAAAAACATCAAAGAATCTTACAGTACCGACCTCATGAATAAAAACCTATCAAATATGACTTATCTTGTGAATAGATGTTACAAATTCGCTCGAGATATTCGTTAGTATGGGCAATTGCCCTCATTCTTTCAGGCGTCAGTCTCCCTGATTACTCGCGCCACTCATAAGTTGATGCTCGTTGCTCGATCCAATGTGATTTTTTCGGGGCGGCTCACTCCGCCCTTCTAGCCCTCTTGAGGTGCCCTCCTCAAGAGTGCTGGCGGCGGCGTGAGCCGACTTGTTAAGCATGTGAAATTTCCGGGGAGGCTTACGCCGCGCCGCCCTTGAGTTACAGTGGTTTACTCGTACCTGAACTTAATAGCCATGTAAAATTTCCGGGTCACACAAACACCAACAGCGCATTAATATTGCTTGTTTAATGCTTGTTAAGTGCTTTTGTGGTCCCCCAGAATTTAAAGCTGAAACCTCCTCAAACATATTTTTCGTTTACTTTACTATGTAAATTTTTCTGGAAGCACAAACTTAAATAGAAAACGATATGTTTCTTCAGGTTTTATTTACCAGATAAGTCACAAGTTATTGCTTAATATGGTTAGCCAATACAAAATATTTGAAATTCCTATTATTTATCGAGATTTCTTACTTTTGCCTTTGCCCCTCAGTGGATTAAAATACCCCTAGTATCAAAAATAGTAACTAATCATCAGTGGCCCGCCAAAAATTTCTGAATCGTTCATTTGGCCCGACTGATCAGTCGGTTGAGCATCCTTGAGTTAGACAGACGACATTACTAGCGAGGACGCTTGGGTTTCTGATGACGTGCCATGGACGACTTATAAATATTACGTACACATAATATGATGACACGTGATAGTGCAAAGATAAATAAACAAAATTGAACATATTCAACCATTGTATAAATAATCATGTCCTGTCCCGTCACTAAAATTGGAAAACTGAATTCAAATATGAGATCAGACGGCCCTGGGCGCGGCGTGGGGTCGAAATGTTAATAAATTCATCCTCGCCGTATAATATTAGCAAAAACATTATCCGTGCCGAGGGACTGACAATAAAGTTGCATAAATAATAATTACCTTACGGTTCGCATATGTGTGTGTGGGCGTGTGTTTGAAATGGGTTACAACATAACGGATGTTGTTTACGAGTTAAAAGTTCATTAATTGGTGAAAGTTCGTTCTCCCTTTCTCGCCGAGGGCACTCCTCTGCCGTCGAGATGATGTTTGTTCGCGAGTGAAGTTCGCTCGCAGATGAGTCGGCAATCAACTTTAATCAGAAGAGTACAAACACAACGAACGAGTTTAATTATCTCAGTTATCTTTGGACAGTGATGCTAAAATAAATCTCAGGCTGGAAATCTATGAATCAAATAATTAAATCTGATAGTCACATTACATGGCGTTTGATATATCTGAACGCAAAACCAGCTTGCATGCCAGCAGCGGGGCGGTGGGCGACGTCTCATTGATAACTTGAAACTCTAGATTGAGTCTCATAACAAAAATCTGAATACAATTTCGTGTCTCAGCGAGTTGGCTGCGGTTTTCACGTTCACAGCTCGTGCACAAACACCGAACCATGAAGACGTATATAGCAACAACAATGAAAGCACAAATACATACCATGTATATTTTATCACTGTTAGCTTGCCAACTCTAGAAAATAAGATTTTTGAAATATTTTTCTGTTTCCACTAGCTAGCTAATAGGGACTTTCATTGTATGTTTCCTGGTTCAGCTGTGAAAACCAAATGTTTTGTATCTAAGAACGAACACGTAAGAAAATGCATTTGTTATTTTTGAATATACGCATTTCACCCGAACATAGCGGCCATGCGCCTCAAAGCAGACCGTTTCCATGCTACGGAGTGGCTACGAGTTATGTGTCGTCGACTCGTCGACAGTGGTCGTGCGTGCTACGCCGTAGCACCGAGCGTTACGGCGTAGCATAGTATGCAAGTTACAAATGACTGTTCCACTACCCGCGCGACGAGTCCCTGCTACATGTTTTTAGTTATTTTTTGTTGGTTTTTGAGGAGTGCGGTTGTTTAGAATTAATATTATAGCTTTTAAGTCAATTTCATACAATAACGCCTAAATCAGTTTCGATAGCAAAATGCATCTTTCCAACTCGTCATAACTGTCAGGCGTTCTTTGTCTCTTTCTTGCCTTCGTCTCTCTACTTATGTAAACGTACTGACTGTATGTACTTCCTGATAAATTAAATCAGTATAAATCACCGAAACTGCCGTTTTCATCAAATACTACCTGGGATTCATAACATGGTCCTATATCGTACCGGATATTGAAGATTTCCATATTAATGCAGTATATGTGGAGAAATTGAAGATTGCAAGATTCACCGGTAACAACGCGGTGTTAAGTGCGCAATGGCAGCCATTACGGTGAAGTGATTACGTTTCGTCGAAACATTGAGCTATTTCATCTTCGATTTCACCCAACACTCATATTCAGGTATTATTTAGGTATTGTATACTTCGGTTGAAAGGTCAGTACTTACTGTTACATATTGTTAATTTATGTGTTAGAAATTAACAGCGTAGTTAAACTAGTGCAACGTCACATTGTCATAAATTCTGAAGTTAATCGTTATTTCTCGTTAATTGGTACTTATATTACAGTACAGTAAGCTTATAGCTTCTTTAATTAACAGATTGCTTTTGATATTTATCGTACAAATCACTCAGATTCGAGTAAGTTGCAGTAGGTAGGTTACGTAACCGTAACTACGTCTGTCAGGTTTAACAAAACCTTTCTATTTTTGCATTGTTGCTATTATCACATGATTTGAGACATTTTATGGTGACAGTGACAGGCTTAGTATTATTGTAGTGCTTATGCTAACGCATCTATTATCGTTCTATAAAAGAATAAAAGTATACCATACTTGACTTTAGAGCACATTAATATTCGCTGATCATTAATAAGTTATTCCTAAGCAGGTATTACCTAGTCGCTGTAGCTATTAGTACATTACTTTAGCTATTATTAAATTTTGCATTGTATCAATTCCAGGTTGGTTAAACGTCGCTTCCCAAAGATGCAAAACACTAAGGAAATCAAGACATTAAATAGAAAAAGAGCTAGTTACAAAGGTCAACTGACAACGTTTAGTCGGTATTTATCGACTTTGGAATGTTCCATGTTTGATGTCTTGGGTGCACGTGAGTTACAAATGCGTATCACTAACTTAGAATCGTTGTACCATAAATATGACAAGGTTCAGTTACAACTGGAATGTGAGAGTGAGTCGACAGAAGAGCTATTTTCTGAGAGAACTAATTTTGAGAATACATATTTTCAATGTATCGTTACCGCTCAACAAATGCTGTCAGATTATAACAACACACTCAATCATGACAAAAAAGTGGAATCGCCTCATTCCTTTCTTAGTGGTGGTCACAGTCATAAACTCGTTAAGTTGCCAACCATACAATTGCCAAAGTTCAGCGGTTCCTATAATAACTGGCTTGAGTTCAGGGACACTTTTACAAGCTTGATCCACGATAATAAGGAGATTGATGTCATAAATAAGTTCCATTATTTAAGGTCGTCTTTGGAGGGTTCTGCTGCGGTTGTGTTGCAGTCAGTTGAGTTCTCGTCACAAAACTATGAGATGGCATGGAGACTTTTGACTGAACGGTATGACAATAAAATACTTTTAATTAAAAATCATGTCACCGCTTTATTTAATCTGGAATCAATCTCCAAAGAGTCCTCAACAGCACTGAAGCATTTCATTGATCAGCTAAATAAAAATCTACGAGCCTTGCAATCATTAGGGGAGCCTGTACAGCACTGGGACACTATTATAATTCATATTGTCACACAAAAACTGGATTTAAAGTCATTGCGTGAGTGGGAAGAATTTAAAGGCAGGTTAGATAAAAATGAACGCATAAAGTTTTCATCTCTGATTGAATTCCTAAATAATCGTGCGGATTTGATTGAAACTTTGGAACTGTCTCGGTTTTGTCTGTGCTTTGTCGTGTGTGTATGACGCGTTCAAAGTGGCAAAATGGAAGCCGAGCTGGATTGACTATGGGTGAATTCTGCGGTTATGGCACCCGATTGCCGTTTTTTAACATACCACATACAAAACAGCACCGATACATTTGAATACATTAGGTAAATAACTAAAATTATGATTCTGATCTTCTTAGAAAGGGTTCTTATTCTACCTCAGCGCGCCGCCGCGCCGCCGGGGCTACCGCGGTCTCGCACAGCCACACCTCGGACACTCCATAGAACGCTCGTATAATAATCACCTATTACTACTACATAGCCTAATGACATTTGTACACGTGCAAATGTGTGCGTAAACTCGTTCGTTTGTGAATGTGTGCGTTCAGTTTCTATACAAAGTGTCTCCCGAAGAGGCTCCCCGACTCCGGGGTGAGGTGCGGTATCTGAATCCGCGCGGGGAAGGGAGTGGCCGTTCTGTACGTAGTACTATTATCTCTTCTGTGGCACAACGCTAATAACAAGTGAACAACAACTACCAATAGATTAGAGTGATACTAATGAATGTGCACAACATTCCCACGACGAGCACCAGTCTCGCTCACTCGCGCACGAGGGTATCTAGCTCGCCTGCTCACTTACTTACAACTGAATAACTTAGCAGCTGACCTGCGGCACTTAGTGCTTAAATCTTTGCGCTCGGAGCGCAACTACTACACAGAACTTACTCGGGTTTATCTTGAATCTTGGCTTTTTGTTTACTTTAGAACCAGATGGAAATGCTGGGAAGATTAGTCGCTCGTATTTGCATCCTTTTAACAAGTTTAACTCTAGACTTTAAAAACTAATGAATCTTTTGTTATCGCCATACACCGCATTTTATTTAATTACAATATCGTGACCACAATTGTTGTAGCTTGATTTGAGAAACAAATTGCCTGCTCTCTCTGGTTTATGATATGTTATGATAATTTAATTTACTCGGTAATGAATGAGTACCACAGTAGCACAACCCGTTCTGCAGCGCAGTCCCGAAACTTCTGAAAGTCGTAAATAGGTTTCTCCCCGCGCCGGACCCATTATTATGTTTATTTCAATAAAGACTACTTGACCCCCCCTGTCCACCGCTCCCCGCGCGCCTCACCCCCGAGCCCCCGCTTTTGTCCTGAACTAAACAACTATGAAAAACTTGGTTGGTGCGCCCGCAGCGGTGGCGCGGCGGTGACACGTGTCGTGTGCTGCCCTGCTGAATATGTGCGCAGCAAATATCTGCTTTTTGTTTTGGCAGACCATTCTAATCATGATATTATTGTTTGATCCATCTTTAAATTCTTTGAAAACAAAAGACAACCGATAGAGGTAATCGAATCTACTAGCATCACCTATTAAATACAAGGATATTAGTTGTCTTCTGAATATATGGATTGAAATTTGAAGGGTAAAAGAAATAAACGGTGGAAGTCCATTTCATAAATACCTGAACTTTTTATTTTCAGTAACTACATTTCCACAAAAACCAGTGATAAGATCGCACAGGGACACGGAGAGCTCTCCATACACAGCATAGTTTGTTGAGACGAGACAGCTGAGTAACACAATCCGATGGCTGGAACTACCCGGCTATTGCCAAACAATACTACAAAAGTTGCTAGAATCGCTCTTGTGCCTATCCATCCAAGGCCTAAATTAGTTAAAACTGGTGGCATTTAAACTCTGGCGGTCAACAACAGAAGAGAGGCAACAACGGGTCTAACATTTTGGGGGATTTAAATACAGACCACGCACTAATGGTAGATTGTTTACCAAGGGAGTAAAGAACTATTTTTAGGGCGAGAGTACATCACTCGAGCCAAAAATAGTTTTACTCCTGAGGTGGGCACTCTACTTTTCATCACCCTCTATGAGAAAAGGAGTAATTATGAATACAGTAACCAATAACCGCTAACGAAATTGAATTACACAAATGAATTCAGATTTGGCGCAGTTTTCTATTTCAAATTTTCATTATTTGGTTCGTGTTACGATATCCGTCTGCAATGGATTGACACCAACGAATAAAATGTAGGGATAGTTAGTGTGTGTGTGTGTGTGTGTGTGTGTGTGAGGGTGTGAGGGTGTGTGTGTGTGTGTGTGTGTGTGTTAATTTAGGTTTATTGCTTGTTCGTTCATTATCTTTCTTATATATGATCATTTTGCTAAAAAATAATAATATGTTTCCTATTAATATCACCACCAAGGTTCACAGGCTTTTAGCGTGATACGAGGAAGATTGAGCCATACTAAAATATCCCAATAATCATATACTGACATCCCATTTAATTATTTTTTTTATATCACTCTTTATGCAATTTCAATTTCAATGTAATTATTTGTTATATTTTATTATGTATCCATTTTGCTCATAAATGGAATTTTATATTAATAATTAATACTAATGTATATTATAATGTGTACTCGTGCATACTGTTGTCTCGTCCGTATTTGGCCCTGGCAGAATACCAGCGTCACAGATTCGTCTGTGACATTGCTGAGTCAGGGCCATTTCATTGTCGCGGTACATTCACAATACCACATAGTGAAAATGATTATTTATTTGTAAATTGTTTGGTGTTATGTTCTTCCAGGTTTTATTCTATTTTGTATTTCTTTTTATTATGTGTCTGTGTGTGTACCTTTTCAGTGAATAAATGAATTTATCTATCTATCTATCTATCAATCTATACTCCACCACGCTGGCTCAGTGCAGGCTGATGATGGATTGTCGTGAAGCAAGGAGCTAGTGGCTAGAATATAAAACCAAAACCAAATTAAAATATTTATACAAATGTACGGCTGATTATAATAATACAGAAAGAAATCGATAGATAATAATATACCTGAAAATATCGTGAGAAAACGTTTATTACCCCATAGCTGCGGCGATGGGCTAGCCCCCTGCCACGCAAAATGGACTACTGAATAACTGGCTAAAAGTGGCCAAAAAAGTGCTTCTGCCACCCCGTATGGGAAGGGCGTGATGCTGTTATGTTTATGATAATGTTATGTGTTATGTGATGATATTATTAGAAATCTATGAGTTACGACACGATTACGTTGTTAAGGCATAAATACTTCATTAAACTATTACTGCCTCCTCGCGGTGCAATAACCTGCAGTTTAATATCTGGCTGCTAACTGCACCCAACAAGGTGTAACCCGCTATTAGCCGTGGCACTAATCTGTGCAGCCCGCCCTCCACCTCCCCCCCCCTCCCCCCCGCCCCGCCCCGCGCACATGCCGCGCTGCTCAAACTAAATTTCAGCTAAGAAGTTGAAAACAAGGAAGGCTCGTTAGATAAGGCGATGATAATGGATACTTTTATACTCTAACTAGACCTACCGTTCTCATAAATAGAGCAGGGTTATCTGCATACCGTACAATTTTGAGGGGGTTTTATGGGGGAACACTTCCACCATGAATTAATTTAGAAAAAAGTGGCCAAGTGCGAGTCGGACTCTCCCATTAAGGATTCCGTAGAAGCATCATTATACACCTGATACACCTAGTCCAAATATCACTATCATTCTTCACCGGCAAATAATTAGGTACTTTATTCTTCATATTGTATACGTAAATGTTTTATGCCTCGGTATACTCATAAGGATATAGGCCGAACAAACTTACAATGGAGAACAAAAGATGTCGGAGCGAGAGGGTTAAAATCTGTTTATTGTATTTTGTTCAAACCAATTTTCGTTGAAAGTGTGTATTGAGATACACAGCATATTTTTTTTTATTTTTCACTCTCTTACTTTAAAAGTTACAGGGGGAGGGGGGCTAGGACACAATTTTTTCTACTTTGGAAGGGTCTGTTTCTTTAACGATTTACTTTGAGAAAATATGGTTTCAGGAATCTCAACGTCCTTTGTAAAGAAATCAATAGACGACCACACATATTATAGGTTTGATGAAAAGGTTTTAGTTCCATGTATCGGGAGCACACCTTAATTTTTATTTTTTTAAATTTTTGTATAAAAATCATAAAGCGGTTCCCAGAATACATCTACATACCAAGTTTCAACTGTGTAGTCCTAATAGTTGCGGAATTAAGTTTGCAGTGACATACGGACGGACGGACGGACAGACAGAATTGAGGAAACTATAAGGGTTCCTTGTTTCTCTACGGAACCCTAATAGCAACTTTATTTAACACATCTCCATTAATAACTCGGTTGGCTGTTCAAACCTAATACTTAATATTTGTAATCTAGAAATTATTATGAGTAATACCACAGATACTATAATATCATACTGACAGTGAAGTGAAGCCACACCTCATTCATAATAAGCACAACGTTATTTCATCGGTCATGGTCTCCGCTAGCTCGATGTTGGCAGACAGCTCGACGCGCCTGACTCCGCTAGCTCGATGTTGGCAGACAGCTCGACGCGCCTGACTCCGCTAGCTCGATGTTGGCAGACAGCTCGACGCGCCTGACTCCGCTAGCTCGATGTTGGCAGACAGCTCGACGCGCCTGACTCCGCTAGCTCGATGTTGGCAGACAGCTCGACGCGCCTGACTCCGCTAGCTCGATGTTGGCAGACAGCTCGACGCGCCTGACTCCGCTAGCTCGATGTTGGCAGACAGCTCGACGCGCCTGACTCCGCTAGCTCGATGTTGGCAGACAGCTCGACGCGCCTGACTCCGCTAGCTCGATGTTGGCAGACAGCTCGACGCGCCTGACTCCGCTAGCTCGATGTTGGCAGACAGCTCGACGCGCCTGACTCCGCTAGCTCGATGTTGGCAGACAGCTCGACGCGCCTGACTCCGCTAGCTCGATGTTGGCAGACAGCTCGACGCGCCTGACTCCGCTAGCTCGATGTTGGCAGACAGCTCGACGCGCCTGACTCCGCTAGCTCGATGTTGGCAGACAGCTCGACGCGCCTGACTCCGCTAGCTCGATGTTGGCAGACAGCTCGACGCGCCTGACTCCGCTAGCTCGATGTTGGCAGACAGCTCGACGCGCCTGACTCCGCTAGCTCGATGTTGGCAGACAGCTCGACGCGCCTGACTCCGCTAGCTCGATGTTGGCAGACAGCTCGACGCGCCTGACTCCGCTAGCTCGATGTTGGCAGACAGCTCGACGCGCCTGACTCCGCTAGCTCGATGTTGGCAGACAGCTCGACGCGCCTGACTCCGCTAGCTCGATGTTGGCAGACAGCTCGACGCGCCTGACTCCGCTAGCTCGATGTTGGCAGACAGCTCGACGTAATTAGCGGGGACCGTGCGGGGAGGGGAGGGGGGCTGCGAAGGAGTAAAACTAATTGGATGTCACCAATATGACGAAGATTAATTATGAAATTAACAAATTTAGCCCGTTAATCTCCACACTGAGGGACACAGGCCGTTACTCGGATACGTGTAAGATTGAGCCAAACTTCTCCACACTGGCTAATTGCGGATTGATGGGGAACTACAACTACCAAGTGTGTAGCGATAGTAGTCGGAACCCACAGCGCGAACATCTGAACATATCCTATAATAGATTAATCTTTTCTAATTAGTTTCAAGGGAACTGGTACAAATGAGATAAGTAGGTATATACAATACAAGGTGCAAATGAATTAACGCAAAATGAGAAACTACTTTGTTAGGAACATCATTCTGAGCAACTTTCATTATGAAACCGATTTGATCAGAGCAACTTTTTTTCCACTTCTCCATACAAATCAGCTGATCCGCTCAGGCCCAAATGTACTGGGAAGTGAAAAATAGAGTTGCTCCGATCAAATCGGTTTTATAATGAAAGTTGCTCAGAATGATGTCCCTAACAAAGCAGTTTCTCATTTTGCGTTAATTCATTTACACCTTGTATTGTATATACTTATCTCATTTGTACCTGTTCCCTTGAAATTAATAAGAAAAGATTAATCTATTATAGAAAAGAAAGCCATGAAGATGAAGAAGAAACATACTCCATTTCTGGAACTTGAGTACCTCTTGCTTTAGTCTAACGAAGATATATATACATAGTCGGGCCATAAGTTCTGTCACATGGGTAAAATTTCGAATTTAGAATAGAGGCCACAAAAAAAGTTATGGGAATTCGAAATTTGAATATTTTAAGAAAATAAAAATATAGGTTTTCTGGAATATTCTTCATTTTCCAATATGGAGTGGACGCGCAAAGAAGACAGAGTCGCAATAATTGCATTGCATCGTTGCGGCCACGCACCAACAGTGATTTTTAAACTGCTGAAAAATTTGAAAATTCCACTGAGATTCATTTATCGTACTATCAAACGATTCAGGGAAGATTCAAGTTTAAATGATAAACAAAGAAGCGGTCGACCTCGTACTGTTCGGACTCCAGCGGTCATCAAAGCAGTGAAGGCGCGAATCCAACGAAATCCTGTCCGCAAGCAAAAAATGTTGGCTCTGCAGATGGGACTAAGCAGAACCACTGTTAAAAGAGTATTGAATGAAGACCTAGGACTGCGTGCTTACAGAAAAAGAACAGCACATCTTCTTAACGCACGGCTGAAGAAAATCAGACTCGAAAGATGCCGGGTTTTGTTAAGACGGTACGCAGGTAAAAAATACCGCGAAATACTTTTTTCGGACGAAAAAATTTTTAATGTTGAGGAGAGTTACAACAAACAAAATGATAAAATGTATGCACAGTCTAGTGAAGAAGCGAGAAAACGTGTGACACGTGTTCAACGTGGCCATCACCCTTCGGCATTCATGGTTTGGCTTGGGGTCTCCTATTTTGGTCCAACAGAGGTGTTTTTTTGTGAAAAAGGAGTGAAAACCAGTGCCCTCGTATATCAAAACACAGTCCTAACAAACATTGTGGAACCTCTTTCACAAACAATGTTCAAAAATAGGCACTGGGTTTTCCAGCAGGATTCTGCACCGGCCCATAAGGCGAAAAGTACCCAAAACTGGCTCACGACCCATGGAATCGTCTTTATCAGGCACGAGGATTGGCCCTCCTCCAGTCCAGACTTGAATCCTTTGGATTATAAAATATGGCAGCACTTAGAGAAGAAGGTCTGCGCTAAACCCCATCGCAATTTGGAGTCACTTAAAGCATCTCTGATTAAAGCAGTCGCCGATATTGACATGAATGTCGTGCGTACTTGGATTGATGACTGGCCTAGCAGATTGAAGGCTTGTATCGAAGCCAGAGGAGGACATTTTGAATAATTTTAGTGTGGTTTAAATCTGTATTTTGTACCCTTTCATTTGATATATAAATGGTTGTAGTGCGTAACTCATTGTGTCATTTATTTAACTTTCCATATGTGACAAAACTTATGACCAGACTATGTATATGTGAACCGTTTATCTTTCGCTACCTTTATTTGTAGGTCATTACATAGATATAGTTCCATATTGTAAAAGTCTGATTGAGTTTCCCGATATTTCTCTCGAAGTTACACTGATTTATATCCCGTAGCCCTCTAAAAGTTTATTGCGATAGCGGCGGTCGATTTAGCAGAGTCGACAGGAACCTCCGTCGTCGGTGATATTGATGCGAGGAGGAGGGACGTCCATTCTCGAGTCGTATGACGTCACTTATCGCGCGTCGCTTGTCGCGCGCGAGATACCGCGTGACATATTACGTGTGGACGGCTGCGCGGCGCGGCGCGCAAAGAGGTTGTAGAATGGAGACGACCGTCCTTCAAGCGGCTCTCTTCTCTTTATTTATGTGCCGAAGTAGAATATTAGAAAGGTAACATTATTTTTGTGGATGTAAGTGTGCGTTTTGTTGCCTCGTAATCAGTATGTTTGTTTCAAAGCTAATTACTGGTGGCTCTGTGAGCTGTTGTAGACCTCGCGAGCGACACCGGGAATTAGAGTTTTTTTTTCATTATTTTCTATCTCCTCGCCGCTCTCACATCTTACCTGAAGTTTAGCGGATGAACATTAGGAATTAATATAAGAACAAATAACCCGACTGCATTTTCTTTCAATAACACATACAAACTTATGAATGCACCGATTACGTCGGTACATGGAGTATGAAAGTAGCCGCACCAATAAATAATTTATAAACTACATTTTGCGATCTATAATACTGACTTTTCACTAAAATTATATAGTCTGTGTCACTTTCACGGTCTTCACTAATCTAACGACACCTCATTTGTTAATATCCGTCGAGCCGTTTGGGTTGTAGCGATTTTGTTACATTTTAAAACCCCATATCTCCGCTATTTTGAAAAAAAAAAAACCAAAAACTGAATCAATAAAAATATTTCATTTAGTTATTCATTCTGCTCACAAAATTTAACAACAAAAGGTTGAGAAATGCGACTTGTAGAGGGGAACAAACAGACAGACATACGAAAGCATTTTTGCCCAATCCTGAAACGGAGACGCTTCGCTCGCTCGGTCAATTAGTTTTATATCTGCATAAAAAAAGAAAAAAAAGTTGGGTACGAATGTTTGTAGATTTTACCCCACCTCTCACAAAAGAAACATACTTTCGTGGATACTGTCAGTAAGACGGTTCCAGTGAGTTTTTTTCTGAGAGAATTGACCGCCACGGGCACGTCACAGCTCCGAGACCATTAGTTCCAACCCGCAGACCTCAGATAACGTGACTGATGAAACTGCTCATAGGTGCCTACCGATATGTTTAGGTTAGACTGTTACAGAAATGTACAATTAAATGCGCTCTATTTTCTTCTAGTAAAATTTTCCAAGTTCCTAGTTAAAGTTACAAAGCGATTATGATCCCGTATGTAGGCAAAAGTTCGATATCGATATTATAGTTAATAGGCCTATTAGACTACGCTGTCGGCAGGGCCCTGTCTGACTCACTGTCTCTTTCTAGTCGTTCCATCAGAGTGAGACGTCTATACAAATCGTGCCCTGCCGACAGCGTAATGTAGTAAGCGCTTCAGGCGTCCTGTTTATATCCTTCTTGTTTGTATAGATGTGGGCGACCGGTCAATAGTAGAAGCTATTGATAGCTTCCAGCCACCAGGTGAGGGGTGGGGGGTGAGGAGGGGTCTGCTATAGGCTAGACCGTTGCTATCTCTAGCCGCTAGAGATAGCAACGGTCGAAACGTCACTCGAGGCTTGAATAAATATAAATGTTTTATAGTACAGTCATCTTGAAGTCTGTGAGTACAGTCAAGAGCACTGACTCTTCCAGTTACAAATAATCAGTTGTTTTTTTTCGATACTAAACTACTGTCCAAAAATGAATTAGCACTCAAACTACAAAGACACCAACCTCATATAAAACGTGTGAAAAAAACCACAGCAATAAATAGGTAACAATAACAAAGCTTCGCAGGTCACAAAACCAACCACTTATTGGCAACACAGCGAAATATGTCGCTTACAGAACTTCGAACACAACAAATATCAGTATCTTTACTTTATTTGCGGCAAGTGCGAGTGCGGGCGTGTGTCTGACGACACTTGTAGTTGCGGCGGATATTGTGTCGCGGGAGGTTCCGCGCCGGCTAGCGGCTGCCGCGACACTTGCTACCAACACTTTCTGACACTGAACAAGGTAACATAACTACAGAACTGCCACGTGTTCCACTTTTGTATTTAAGACAGGAAATCTTAGTGTGAGCCAGAAGCAAAATTATGCCATAAAGTTTGTCATTATTTGAGTTTGTTCTTGCAATACCCTGAGATTTAGTGTTAAGAAGTCTCTTATTTCCACAGCTCATTTCTGTTAAATCCTTTATACAGGCACATAGATTGAGTTTGTTTTGAACTGCGCTGATATTTGGGACACAATCAAAAACAGCGCTACCCACAGACAATAGACCCAGGTTTATCTTCACATCCTAAATTCTAAAATCATGCTTTTTTAAATCTACGTCAGTTAACCTGGGTTTACATAACTCGAGTAACTCGATGTATCTGCTCTACTTTATGTAGCTCGAAACACAAAGGGCAAGAGTTGTGCAAGTGCGCTAATAAAGCACCGGCCGAGCTTACGTGTGTGTGAGTTGAGTGTTACGAGTGGAGCTTTCATGGCAGAAACAGACGACGGACTAGAAATAGCGAGCGCAAGTCAGTGTGATATAGAGATATTTTTTAATTTATAGACTTACAGAAAAAAGGCATGTAGTTCTGTGAGCTGTAAGCACAATCCATCATGCGTGAATTATAAAACAGTTTTGAATTTGTTATATTGGTCGCAGTGGACAGGGCGTCATTGTTACAGGTGATTGCAGTCTAACAATGGGTATTGTGGGCCTGCAATTGGCTGCGTGACAAGGTAAAGGTTGAAGCGAATGAGAACTTGTGGTACTGAAGCGGACGTGACGTCATGTCCTGAATAACTCCAGGCAATATGATCAATGACTCGTACTTACCATCACCGAAAAACTTGGCAAGCTTGTACCTATCATGTAAGAGGATATAAAAACAGTGTTCTTAAAGACATATGAACTGAGGAAAGATTTGATATGGCCGTGTATCAGGCTAGGCCTCAGGCAGGTATGTGGGTATACCCACGACACCATAATGAGTCAATGTACGACTGTCTACAAAGTATCTCTACATAGAGTCTCAATTGTATAGTCTGGTGATGTGGTAAAGCGATATTCTGTGGCACAAACCAACGTTGATTTTCATCTCACGGATGCTATTAGACAGACTCACGAGATTGTCTTCTCAAAGATCAATCTTTGAAGTGTTTGATTGGTTACTAGCAGTCTCTCAGTTCAGTTAGCTACAATCAATTAATTGAACTATTTTAATCACTATAATAACTCGTACTAGATGAGGACTGACTTTCAGTCAGTATAAATATGAAGAAAAATAAAATAATGCTTACTAGAAGTCGTGAAAGTTAAGATTAAAAACTACAATACCATGGTACAGCAAGTGATGAAAAGAAATCAGTTTGCAATGTAATAATGGAGTTGTAGACAACTGGAGCCGGGACTTCGTGGACATGATTTTTTCATTACGAGTTGGGAAGAATGCACCGGAACTGGAAGCCGCGGTTCACGAGTTAGAGACAACTCGACATTACTACGGGAGATCTTTACAGATACAGGCGTTCTTAGACTACTGAACTACTGTTTGCTTTGGTAGCTTGTAAAATGGTGGGTACCGAATTTGAGATCGTAAGGAAAGTTTTTTTAGCTAGCTTAGGTTCTGAAAATTTTCGGCAACTGATTGGATTTTGCTGAAAGAAATACACACATACACACATAAACAAGATGTTCAGGCTTTATTCCTGGAAGAGGGGTAGGCAGAGACTAAAGTGAGTTATCGAGGTAAGGTGTGGTTTAAAATCATAACACTGATTAGAGGTATATTGTGTGTATGGGTATGATAAATGCGCAATTATCGGTGCTGTTTAAAATCATAATACAGATTAAGTCCCATTTGCACCAAAAACTGAATTACGATTAGCGTCGTAATTCTATTTAGCAGCTGTCAAAATGTATGAAACATGTCAAACTTAATTGCGTTAAAAGTGTTTTTGGTGCAAATGACCCTAAGTATGTTCGACGCATATTGATTGTATGTATGACAACTGCGCATCTGCCACTTGCAACGGGCGCGACTGTTTGTCAAATTAGAGGAATTAATAAACGTGAACATTGTAATCGTGTGTCAAGTCTGCTAAACACATTAGAATTCATTGATAATTCAAAGACCATTTTTTTACATAATTGGTAGTCCAGAATTCATTGATCATTCAAAGACCATTTTTTTACATAATTGATAGTCCAGAATTCATTGATCATTCAAAGACCCGTTTTTGATAATTATGTCAAAAAGGGCCTTTGAATTATTAATGAATTATAATGTGTTTAGCAGACTTGAAACACTTGTCTCTTGTAGTGCAAGTAATTTCTGATCGCAGTCGGCGGCGGCGCTGCGAGTACTACGGGTGAACTATGTAGTTCCACCTTCGAGTTAGTTTGTACTACATAGAGTCGCTCGCCACATACTCCAACAACAACAGTGACTTCTAAGAAGCATTTGTAATTCAACTTGCACGTTACTTCTCGGAAAGTTGTTTCTTTCAACCTGTAGCCGGCAGGTATCCACCCTGTAAAGTATTAAGCAGAATGAGAATTACTTTTTTTTAGATTGGAGAATAATTTGATTCCAAATCATACGACATTTTGAATGAAGGTAATGCTCTTTATGACAGTATCTGGTGGATCAATGAATTCAGAAGCATCTCTTATCGTTGTGGGTCGTGTGTTGGGTCAGTTGAGCCCGGATTCAAACCGTGCCTGAGCCGGGCTCACGCCGTGCTGCCGTGCCGCAACACAAACGGTGCGTGTCGCGGACAGCCGGCAGTAGTTCGCGCTGAATTATCCAGCAGACCCACTGAGCTTCGACAACAGCCACAGTTTTCGTTTACCTGACGTACGCGTCCCGCTACAGCAATATTGTTTCACGCAACAGAGTAGAGTTGGTATTTGTCGGGAGCCGGGTGAAGTGTGTCGGCCGGCGGGCGGCGGGCGGGGCGGTGTAGTCCCGTTGTCCCCATAGTACGTGTCCCCATAATTTTCGGACAACGAAATTGTAATAAAATGATAAAATTTTAGTCCCGTTGTACCCATGGCCTCTGTCCTCATTCAGTG
>OY735265.1:12030662-12197029 GCA_963457715.1 Argyresthia albistria | reverse complement strand
AAATTCATAATTCATAATTTCTTTATTTCACACAGAAATTTAAAAATACAGGACATACTAAAATAATAACCGGCCAAGTGTGAGTCGGACTCGCGCACGAAGGGTTCCGTACCATTATCTATAAAAAACCGCAAAAAAAAAAAAAACATGTTGTATGGGAGCCCCCCCCTAAATATTAATTTAATTTTAATTTAATTATTTATTTATTAAGTAAATAATATAGTCAATATATTGTGAACATTTTAAGCGTCTACCTGCTACCATTATCAATATCGAGCAAAAATGAGCAAAAAGAATCACGTTTGTTGTATGGGAGCCCCCCTTAATATTAAATTTCTTTTGATTTTTAGTATTTGTTGTTATATCGGCAACAGAAATACAACATCTGTGAAAATTTCAACTGTCTAGCTACCACGGTTCATGAGATACAGCCTGGTGACAGACAGACGGACGGACGGACGGACGGACGGACGGACGGACGGACGGACGGACAGACAGCGAAGTCTCAGAAATAGGGTCCAGTTTGGCACCCTTCGGGTAAGTAACCCTAAAAATAGTGAACAAAGGCGAGCTAATCTCTAGTAAGAGATCTCTTCCAGCAAACAAATTCCTATATCGATGTATATGTTATCGGCAATTTTGGGCATTCTACACAATGCCTATAGATATTCTATAGATGACGGATTTCATACTTTGCCGGTGACATATACACGATGAAATTTTATCGGTGATCAGGAGTAGAAAAATATGAATATCTAGCTAAAATTAATTTTAATAGGCGAGGTCTCATGCAATGTACCTCACTGTATAATTCATAAACAGTTAAAACATAGTTAAAACTAATAACCACTCAGATACATGGTCACTAAATAAATAAATAAATACATAAATAACAAATATCGTTGAGGTCACTGCCGCCGTCGAGTGGCAGGGTATCCAACATGCTGGCACCATTACCTCGCTGTATCGCTAGGCTAATTCGCTGAACGAGGAAGGTGCCAGCTCAAGAATCACCCGACGCTTCGACGAGTCTCTTTGGAACCTCCTCAAAGACTCGCCGAGCGTCGTCGGTCCCCCACGACCCGAGGGTCTCTACAACAAACGGCACAAATATGTAGCCCTCCCCAAGTATAGAAAAGAAGTGAATTTAGACCCAGAACCGTGCAGCAATACAGAGCAATCGTGGTCTGTTTTGTATTTGGGTTTATATTTACGCATCTGGCTGGCCTGGTTCGGTCGAAATTGTCCTCGCCTTCTCTGACGTTTATTTTATTTCTATTTGATCCCACTTTGATCCGACACCTGCCTCCAAACCGAACAAATGTTTGAGGTCGACTTCGACAGAGCACAAGGTTAAAAGTAGTTAAATCGGTAATTGATGTGATCGCACGATACATAGCAATCATGTTCAATAGTTGTAAAGCAGAGGGTGATTTTTCCTGATCTCATGAAAATGAGCAGATTAACACCACTTTTCAAATCCGGTAGCAAGGAAGACCCTGCGAACTTCAGACCTGCAGATGTTTTGCCAGTGTAAAGAAAAGTGTTTGAAAAGGTGATACTGAACTACAATCTTACTTTGACGCATCAGAACTACTCCACAAAAACAATTTGGTTTCACGAAAGGCAGATCAACAACTGACGCTGGAGTCCCTTTTTTTGAAGGCCTTTGACTGTATAGAATCTAGACTGTAGATCATCAAATCCATTAGCCTGATGACAGACAGACGGAAGGACGGACGGACAGCGAAGTCTCAGTAATAGGGCCCCGTTTGGCACCCTTCGGGTACGGAACCCTAAAAACGATTTACTAGCGCCACCTAGGGGTAGCCTCAGTGTTTTTTGTATGAAGTTGCATTCTTCCCGTCAGATTAGGTATAGTCGTCTAACAATCTTTTGGCGTGTTAGTGACGTGTACAGGGGGGCGTCACTTCTACGCCACCTCATGCAATGATCCTGTCAAAAATCGCCAGTTTCACCTGTCACCGCACGTCAAAAGATCGTTGGACAGCTGTGTTTGTTCAAATGACAGGAAGGCAAGCTTGAACCATTGCCTTGCATAGCAAGGGTAACCCTACTACAGGTTACATCGGAATGCGTGGGGGTTCCGCAACAGAACGTCAAAACATCTTGTTACGTCAAGCGATTAAACATACCGCAAACGGACTACGGACCTTCCGCGTAGGATACGAAATCTCACATCAATAGTGTAGCTTCCTTTGTGAGCTTCAAAAGCAGGGTTCAAACGACACGGCCTCGTCCCACATTGTATCTGTCCTCTCTAATTACTATCTCTGTACAATCACTGCGATTATGACTCAGTTCGTATTGTACCGTGAGCCCCATATGTGTGTGTGTGTTGTGTGCTGCGTACGTGTGTGTTCAGTTCAGTCAGAGGTAGAGTGAGGAGGGCTGCCACTGGCCAAATTGTGTGGGCGCGGTACAAAAGTAGCCTGAATAGCGAGTCTAACCGTTCAAACGTCATGCCGGAGAAGTTAGGGTTCCATTATGGCTTACTCCAGCACAGAACGACTTGCGAATGTAAGCCGTGGTTGTGTAGAAACTTGCCTTCGGGAAATACGCTATCTTATATGCTGGTAATTCAGGTAGTGGTGAATGGAAATGCTCCGTTATATTTAGACAAAGCTAGCGAACTATTGGAATTGGAAACAATAGAGAGCTTTACCTATAATTATGAGAGCTCATAATGTGAACTACCTAACTGCAGTTTTAAAGATCACACGTGTAGATACAGTTAATGAGTTCTGCTGACACACCACAGAGAAACTAAGCAAATTTCGTATGGTAGTCTCCTTTAACATCTATCTAACCTTTTATAATGAGTATTACCTCATTTTTCGTGTATTAAGTGTGTGTATGAAGCGTTAAGATGAAATAAAGAGAAATAAAAACAAAAACCGCAACTTGTAAAAATATTCGAAATAAATCGTTAAATAATAGATACAAAATGTAAGCTCGATATCGTCGGTCGTCGTGACCTCGGTCACGTTGATCTCAGAATAATTAGCACTGGAAATGCATTCAATGCTTACTTTGCCCTATGTAATGGGTGAGTTTTTTTGTTTCTATAGTCGTGGTCTTTGTAGTTGTAAGTTACCTTGGCCCTTCAGATGAAATGACAGACCTATGTCGAGGAGATTTCATTCGTGTGTCGGTTCCCAGGTTACGTGTGCCGTGTGCCGTGTGCCGAGGCCTCGTCGATACTTTGGGTCGCTGCGCCTTCCTGCACCGCTCTACTTGGGAATTAAAGAACTGCAATTTGTTATACTCGCGATCAGGGGCCCGTTTTTGACATAAATGGTAGTAGTGTACTGTCCGTTGTTATGCTATGAAAGTACTATGTTAATACAGCTGCAGCACAGATGTTGTACGGCTTTTACCAGACTTGACACCCTGAGCTCAAGAAACAAAACACTGACTATCTTATTTTTCCCCTTATAGTGTTTTAATAAGGACACTGTTGTTTTAAGTAACTTTGTGTATTCCCGGTTCTCTTAGAAGATAATATATATGTTCCAAAACTTTATCACAGTTTACTATTGTAACAACTGAGGACTATTATAAATATAATTCAGAAAAACTCTGGTAGATGAAGCTGAAGACAGACAAGATATGGAGCATTAATTAGCTCATTCGCGCAGAGTTCGCAAACTCACTTATGTATATCCGCGCTCTGTTTAAACCCTACTCTGCGCCGCCTTTGTCTCTAACTCCAGCATATAAAGGTACTCTGTTCCAGGCTCGAGTGCAAGCTGCCACTCTATGCACTAAGTAAATCGTGTTATATTTGAGGCTAGTGCGAGATATCACATGTTAATCACCGCCCTGTTATTGTAACTCAAGACGTAGTCTCTCTGTAGTCTCAAGACTGTAAATGTGACCTGTAATTACCAATAAATCTTTTAAATCTTTTAAATCTTTTTAAATCTTTAAAACTGTAAGTAAGGTTAACCCTTAAAAGCTACTACGGTGTTTTTATACCCGGGCTGACCCGGGTGACTTATGTTTGTGCCCGTATCTTTTTCGTTTTTAACGCAGCAGCTTGAGATTTCGTGTATTCTTCTAAGTTAAACTTCACCATCATAAAATTTGTAATTAATTAATTAAATTATTATGTATAAATAAAAACTAAAATTCAATATTAATATCAATTCAAACTTAACTTAAATAAACAAATAAAAATTGTAATTAATGTTAGAGTTTGTGTTTAATATACTTATAGAATTGTAGCATAAATTAAAAAATGTATTTGGAATAAGATATACCAAGCTAAACAGTAATATATACATCAGTTGCTTAAAGGCGGCAACTGTTAGCGGTAAACAGGTGCTGCCATCTTGTTTTTAAAAAGTATAAAAGAGACTGTTTGGCTTAGTCTCAGTTCAGTCCATGTACGAATTTTGGAGAATAAACAACTATTTATAAAAGTTATGGTGGTTTATTTGGAATGATACGCCCCTGGTCTTTTATCAGAAGTGGCACGAATAAATTAATCAGTGATAAACAGTGATATCGCTATGGGTAAACCCCACGACGATGTAACCTAAAGCGCCAACAGTTTCAACTGTGAGTGAAACAGTGCAAGTTAAATAAAAGCTTTTAAAATGGATGGAGATTCCAGCACAATACGGATTTTGGAACAGACAATTGCAGGCGAGTACCAATATTTTCTATTCTTACGCATTACACGTTATGTTAACACATTTCTTGCACTGATTAAGATGCAAAACATATCATACTAGGCCAGACTATTATTTCACGTTTATGAGACTTCTTCCTACACGCAGAAACGCGTTTTGTTTGCCTCGATTGTTGTGAAATCGTTGTCCTTAGGTAAAGCCCCTTTAACTGTGTGTAATTGTAAAAATTGGCAATAAAAATCAAAGCCTATGCGATAAACCTACCGGATCGGGAATCTCGCACACAAGAGGTAACCTATGCCTCAAGAGATACAAAGCAACGAATTACGTAGTCTACCTACCTTGCTACTGACCACAATTACAACCAACGATCTCATAGCAAAAAAAGTGGATAGGCACTGTTCTTCTGTCTCTGCGTTTCAGAAAGCTGCTGCCACCATCACATATTAAGAACCTTTGAAGAGGCAGCAGGCCTCTGGAAACTGGTGACGTTGTGACGCGTTGTCCAGTCCCCGCAGCTATCGGTAACGAGTACTTTGTGATTTGATACAGGACGGACATCAGGATGGACTGGTAATGTTGTCATAACCCGATGGATTGGGCATACCGATGGACTGGTACCAAAACTGACTATTGTCAAAAACCCGATAGACTGGGTTTAGAGCCGACAGACTGGCTTTGCTGACACTAAAATGATTTTCATGAAGAGTCATGCTCTATATTATCCCCTTCTCCGACACAAATAAACTTTAATTTAATGAAGTAGATACAATGTAATGAAACATGATGCACTTACACACATATAAGACATAAAAATCGAATTAATATCTTGTTTTTTGCGGAGGTCACAGGTAATTGAGGATTACACTGTTGACTCTGCGTTGCTTATAGTGAGATTATGTCTGACTGGAAGTCGTTGAGTGGTCAGCATTGATGAAGTCCAATGGTGCAGCTGGTTGACGGCTGGAAGTCATTGGGTGGTCAGTGTCAGTGGCGAAGCTCTCGGTGCAGTTAGCCATAATGCAATCATAGGGATTTATGTCTGACTGGAAGTCGTTGAGTGGTCAGCATTGATGTAGTCCAATGGTGCAGCTGGTTGACGGCTGGAAGTCATTGGGTGGTCAGTGTATTGGCGTAGCTCTCGGTGCAGTTAGCCATGATGCAATCATAGGGATTTATGTCTGACTGGAAGTCGTTGAGTGGTCAGCATTGATGAAGTCCGATGGTGCAGCTGGTTGACGGCTGGAAGTCATTGGGTGGTCAGTGTATTGGCGTAGCTCTCGGTGCAGTTAGCCATGATGCAATCATAGGGATTAATGTCTGACTGGAAGTCGTTGAGTGGTCAGCATTGATGAAGTCCAATGGTGCAGCTGGTTGACGGCTGGAAGTCATTGGGTGGTCAGTGTCAGTGGCGAAGCTCTTGGTGCAGTTAGCCATGATGCAATCATAGGGATTTATCTCTGACTGGAAGTCGTTGAGTGGTCAGCATTGATGAAGTCCAATGGTGCAGCTGGTTGACGGCTGGAAGTCATTGGGTGGTCAGTGTCAGTGGCGAAGCTCTCGGTGCAGTTAGCCATGATGCAATCATTGGGATTTATGTCTGACTGGAAGTCGTTGAGTGGTCAGCATTGATGAAGTCCAATGGTGCAGCTGGTTGACGGCTGGAAGTCATTGGGTGGTCAGTGTCAGTGGCGAAGCTCTCGGTGCAGTTAGCCATGATGCAATCATAGGGATTTATGTCTGTCTGGAAGTCGTTGAGTGGTCAGCATTGATGAAGTCCAATGGTGCAGCTGGTTGACGGCTGGAAGTCATTGGGTGGTCAGTGTCAGTGGCGAAGCTCTCGGTGCAGTTAGCCATGATGCAAACATTGGGATTTATGTCTGACTGGAAGTCGTTGAGTGGTCAGCACTGATGAAGTCCAATGGTGCAGCTGGTTGACGGCTGGAAGTCATTGGGTGGTCAGTGTCAGTGGCGAAGCTCACGGTGCAGTTGGCATACATTTCTATGTGGAGATGTCAATGAAGTCCTTTGTGCAATCAATAGAGATTTATGTCTGACTGGAAGTCGTTGAGTGGTCAGCATTGACGAAGTCCCATGGTGCAGCTGGTTGACGGCTGGAAGTCATTGGGTGGTCAGTGTATTGGCGAAGCTCTCGGTGCAGTTGGCATACGTTTTGAGATTGGAAGTCATGGGTGGTTGGCAATCTCTTGATTAGTTTGATATGGAAAGTAGAATTAAAACAACAGTTACCTAAAGAGCAATATAATGTGTGTGAGTGTTGAAGAGGATCATTTTTTTGTGAATGTCAAAACAATTGGAAAATAATACATAATAATACATGTACAATTATTGCTGATTATGTCACTTTATGACAATTTACAGACTAGATACTTAGTTTGAGGACAAACTCTTGGTCAGGAAGGCCGAATGTTAGAGTTTGTGTTTAATATACTTATAGAATTGTAGCATAAATTAAAAAATGTATTTGGAATAAGATATACCAAGCTAAACAGTAATATAAACATCAGTTGCTTAAAGGCGGCAACTGTTAGCGGTAAACAGGTGCTGCCATCTTGTTTTTAAAAAGTATAAAAGAGACTGTTTGGCTTAGTCTCAGTTCAGTCCATGTACGAATTTTGGAGAATAAACAACTATTTATAAAAGTTATGGTGGTTTATTTGGAATGATACGCCCCTGGTCTTTTATTAATTAACTAAATAACTATTTTACTCAATATTTGTTATATAATGAAATGTAATTTGATGCATGCTGTGTTTGCCTATAAGTGGACAAACATCTACAATTAGTTCAAAATGTAACTATTAAGTAAACATGTATTGTCCGTTGGCGGACCTTAACCAATAAAATAAAAATAAAATAAAAAAATAAAATAAGTCAACAGTAGCCCTCAAACACACTGGGAGAGAGTTTGTTGGCGAGCGGCGGAGTCGAGATACACCCACGGCCGGGGTGCTATTTCACCTATTGTAGTCCTAGAAGGCTACTAATTTACAGCGTAAGTAATGTTTTTTTTTGTTACATGTGTATTGAGAAAACGTTGGAGTGACGAGCTGAGGGAACACAACAAGAACTGGTGGGAATCGGCCCAGGAGCGAGATGCATGGAAACGGGGAAGAGAGGCCCAGCAGTGGGATGCTATAGTCTAATAAATAATATGTGTATTATATGCTAAATAAATTACTTATATTATAGGTAGAATGTTTATAAATAGTATGTGTATGATTTTCTTGTGTTTTTTAACATTTTTATGCAATTTTCATTTAAAACTATGCATTGAGGGATTATTGCATATAAAATGCACTGTATTTCATCCAATAAATTCATATGCATTCCGTAAGATATAAGAATAAATAATAAGTATGCCAAACTAAAGGCTTATTTGTTATGATTAAAAATATAAATAATTATTTCAATACTAATGAATAATTTATATTTTTAAGGTTTTCCCTACCCCTTCAAAATCACCATGGTTATGAGAACCCCTTTTTCACACGCAATCTTTATTGTATTTTTGTTAAAGAAATTAAACTTATCTATTGAAAAATGATTCAACACAATTAATAATAAAACATGTTATAGTATTTTAAATTATATAATTTTTTCCAAAGATTCATTGTAGTCTTAACAGTATATAAATTCATTGTAGCCTTTAAGGGTTAAGTTGTATAATGACCTGTACATTTCTTTAGGAATGAATGTTTTGTTTTGGTTAATATAGTAACAAGACGTGTGCGCTTGGTTCTAGATTGCATTGTAATTGTAGTTTTGTCATGAATATGACTCTATGAGCTCTTAAATGGTTTCCATTTGTATGGCGCACAAACAGAGTGCTATTTTGCATGCCATCACGTGGCGATGCACAGAGCGAATAATGTTTAACACCTGCTCTGTAACCATCATAAATAAAATTACATGAAGTATATGAAATTGTATAAGTTTAATCGAAACGGGATTAAATATTTTGGTATAATTCAAAGATAACTATTTATTAACTGAGATAGATAATATGTACGTTCGTCGTTCGTTTAACCTATCCTATTAGGTTCACACGCTAGAAAAGTCTGGATCAAACTTGAACAATGAGTTCTATTACAAGCCTGGTGTACCTAACCAAATGTCATTTTTAGGGTTCCGTAGAGAAACAAGGAACCCTTATAGTTTCGTCAAGTCTGTCTATCCGTCCGTCCGTCCGTCCGTCCGTATGTCACAGCAACTTTATTCCAAAACTATTAGGACTACACGGTTGAAACTTGGTACGTAAATGTATTCTATAAACCGCTTTACGATTTTTATACAAAAACTGAAAAAAAAAAAAAAAAAAGTGGGGCTCCCCATACATGAAACTGAAACCAAAAATATATTTTTTCATCAAACCTACATGTGTGGGGTGTTTAGTTCATAGATAGGTATTCAAAAATAAAGCGGAGGTTTCTAAAATTATTTTTCCTCAAAGTCAATCTTTAAAGAAACAGACCCATCCAAAGTGGAAAAAATTGTGTCCCCCCCTCTAACTTTTAAAGTAAGAGAGTGATGAATCTATAAAAAATATATGCTGTGTATCTCAATATAAACTTACGATGAAAATTAGTTTGAACAAAATATAATGAGCAGTTTTTAAGATATAAAACATTTATTAAAAACTGCAAAGATAACTTTGTCATTCATACAAAGACTATGAAAAACAAAGTTACAACACAAAAATTCAGTCTACTCGTAATAATTACATGGTACTACGGAACCCTTCATGGGCGAGTCCGACTCGCATTTGGCCACTTTTTTTGACTAATTTCTACTAACGTTTTTAAGAATAGATATTTTCCGAACAAGGTTAACGTCCATTTTTAATAAACTGTATCTATCCATGATTTTCATTTTACTAGAGTTTGATTACACGTACATTATCGGACGCTCCGTGTCTCGGATGGCACTGGCTGCAGGTCCCGGCTACTATCACTACTTGGTAGTATGTAGTAGTCGTAAAACCCTCCACCAACCCGCATTGAGCCAGCGTGGTGGAGTATGGTACTCGGGTCCGGGTAAAAGCCTGTGCCCCTCGGTGGGTACATTAATGTGCTACATTTAATTAATTTACTTTACCAGAGTAAGATTTGACAGTTGCGCTATGGATATGATAAGATAGCCTTTATTCCATAAAAAGTTTACAAATAGTTTACATGCTTCATTTTAACTTAGAACTATAGTAAATTAACTGAGTAAGTAAGTATTAATATAATTCATTCAGCATTATATATTTCTATTAAAAATACAATAAAATAGTAATATTTTTCATTTTAACTCTATCATTAAACATGCATTTAGTTATGTATGCGCTATGGAACTTATGTCAAATTTGACCCTATCTATCTGCCGATTGAGGATAGATAGGTTATTGAAAACGGCCCTAAGGCTGTCGATTTCACCAATCCGTTGTTTAATTACCCAAGCCCGCAGTCCACAAAGCGCTGGCAAGCTTGCACGAGTCGTTAGCTCGCAGGCAGCCGCCCCCGCCCCCGCCCCGTGCCTGCCCTCCGGCTCACGTCACAGCTCCCTCGGGCGCCGTCACTGACGACCGCCTGCAAGCAACGCCATCTAGCGCCCGCAAAGCATGATAAGCCTCAAAACTACCTCATTCCCTGCTTAAATATCGCCTTTGAGAGCTCGTGATACGGCCGAAAGCTCAGTTAGTTCCAGCTGTAGGTTCACTTCATCTCCGTCACGGCGGCGGCGGTCCTCGGGGATTGAACGAGTGTCCAGGTAATGCTTTTAGGGAACTGAATTATAGAAAGAGGTTTTATCGGGTGAAGTGGGTCGATTCAAAGAAGTTTGTGTGTGATTTGCATAGAGTTCCCGTCGCGCTGGTGTAGGCTCGTCGGCCGCTGGAAGTGGGTCAGGGACGTCATTATGAGCGGATCGTGATTTAGCACGGCTAGGTCGCCTAGTGCCTGCGCTTAGTGTTTGCGGCTAAGAGGCTGACGACCACTCGGTCTTGCGACATGGCTTTTTATTGAGTACTTTTATGCGGCGAATGCAATTTGCTTACTAACGAGCGTTGGAATCATTGGTATGAATAGTGGGAGAGTGGTTGCTATCCAAGCTATAAATAAGTGCGTGACTTTAGCATTCCCCAAGTTAAAAATTATAGAAATAAAATAATGGCAACATAAGTGACTTAACCCTCTCGCTCCAACGTATATTGTTCTCCAGTGTAAGTTTGTTGCAGTAGTGCAGTATAGTGTGTGATTGATTCATAATGAAATCTATATTATATCTGTAACAGTTGTCACACAATGTATATTAGCATCATTATAAATGATAGAAACACCGCACTATAAAATAATGAAATAATGAAACCGCACTATAAAAAGTTTTTAATATTGAGTAGCTATCCTTAATGTTGTCATCACAGCGCCGCGCCGCGCCTGAACAACTTCCTGTGTGTTGTGGACACAAAGCGCGTTGTGCAAACATCGTGTATTGTATGTACTCGCGGTGTATTATGTACACGCTCTGTATTATTGGTAAACGTAGTGTTTTATTGTGTACACAGCTATTAGTGCACGCTGCAGGTGAGCCAGCGCCGGTATACTTGAGACAACTTCCTACGACATCACGTACACACCGTTATTTATGAAATGTGAAACCACTGAAGGACTCCTACAATGCTTTCAGGAGAGTCCGTCGACTTTCCAATACCGTTTTCCGTATCCTAGCGCCGCCGCTTCCTGATGACACTCATTTCAGGAATAGAGAAAAGATCCGGAGTTTGTTCCGAGATGAAATCGTCGGGTATGAGAAATGGATGTTGACATCTTTTATCAAAGCGGAAGTGAATAAGACTTTTATATGGCATGGCATGGTTAGTTTAAAAAGTTGCATAAGTACGGTCGCCTGCGCTTAAAAGTATACAAGCAGTATAAGCGGGATTTCATTCGTTATGACCTGCCCGTATACTGTTAGACGCAGGCGACCGTACATGATAACATAAAACTGACGTTATTAGTCTATCCAAACACCGCGTCGAAGGATATAATAGAACCAAACCGAGGTACAATAGAAAAAACATGTGGAATGATTGGAGATATTCAAGTGTCCTTCTCGAGCCATCTAGATAATATTTGCACAAGTGGCTATTTGGGGGCTCACCTTTATCTTCACTTCAGCTCGGGTTCGTTTATTTTTTTAAGGAGCTCAGTAATGCCGTCGTCAAATGAGTATAAACTCATAAAATACGTCAAACAAATAACAAAAACATTTTACACACACATTCCATGCATTTCCTTTCACGGCTGCTTTGCTGGAAGGTATATAATTTTTAGAGATAAGCTCGACTTTTTATGTGTTTTTAATGTAACTGCTTAAATTATTGTGTGCAATAAATAATTATGAACTGTGAAAGTATGTGGTAACATCATGCAATATTCGACTAGAAATATGGAGTTCTATCACTCATACATTTCACAGTTATATTCCGTCACTCGTGAGTACGGAGATGAAAAATGAAGCAGCACAATACAGCACAATGCGAGCTGTGGAGCCGCGAGCGAGGAATAGTGGAGACACGGCGAACAACAGCGGAATACATCAGTGCAGTGAGCAGTAGCTACAACAATGCGCCGTATCGCGACCGCTGCCAGAGATATCTGGGTCAGAAGCTCGATTCGCGAACATTCGAATCCACTCGCTCCAGATGCACCTTCCATGCCGGTATTCATGTGTCGTCGCAGAGACGGGAGCTGCTGGGTTATTTATCAAGTCTAATCGAGGTTAATGGGTGTGATATTTATAGAGGTTTGTTCACTGTGCCTTTTGCCTTTGTGTCGTATGTTTAAACATACGAAATCTACTGAACTCATTATACGATATGAATTGCGTATAGCAGTTGCAATACAATCGTGACAGTGAAATACAGTAGTTAGGTATTCAGGGGGTTGTCGGTGTGAGTACAGCGCCAAGCCACTCGAAGACCGACAGATGAAAGTTTTTGCTCAAGACGAAAACGTTAACGGAATGCAAACATACTCCTCCCTCCTTCGCTTCCACCGCTGCCGTCCTGTACCCCCACACGCCCCGCGCCCCGCACTTCACCCCTCCCAGCCTTATCCTTAATTTATCCTGTTATTGTATTCGAAGTACTTACACGGGGCTGTATAAGGTTATGGCAATTGCCAGCCATTATTGATATAGTTGTTAGTTTATACTCGTATGTACTACTCAAATACCGTTCGTAAGTAGACAAACCTTGAAGGTAACACGAGACATGTGATGTTGGCTAGCGAGAGAGAATCGTTACGTAAATAAATACGAGAGCTGAATAGTATCGTTTAGAAAAGAATAAAAGCGTTTAGTGTTGACTTTTAGTCGGGTATTATGTACTCATTTTCTCTTTAAATGTATCCTTTTACAGTAAAATCTAAGTAAATTGTTATTTTAATCCACAAGTACAAGCATCAGAAAGCATCGCTCTATTCTATTTTAAAAGTATAAAAGTCTGTTTCCCATTATTCTTCCGTGCACACATTCTCGTCGCCAATATAGATATCGTTCACACACGCAGATACATGTATACATACACGTGTATGATTGCGGGTCGCAGTCGGCTGGGGTGATCTAATTATGAGTGTCAGCCGCCGCGTACCTAAAGACGCTGCGGCGAGAGTTGAGGAGATAAATATACATGTTCCATGTGCGCGTACTGACTACCTACCAAAAAAATAATAATATTGACCATAAAATCATACACATTGCTTAGTCAACGTCAATATAATACGAGTATGTATATTTTTTGTATAGTACCGCCCGTTGGGAAGTTGTGGGAGCTACGAGTTCCTTGTGGAAGACTCGTCGTGCCGGTTTGTACACGCACACACATGCACGCGGGTGTATTATTGTGATGCTGGACTCTACATTGTCTATATGAACATCACATATTTCATCATATCTTACCTAAATAGATAAATATTACGTAACAAATTCACAAAACATATTTTTCGACTAAAAATTTAATCACAACCGAGCCGTGTCTGAAAATCATATTACAAACTGTACGTAAATGCTTTGAATGTACTATAACAAACCAAAACCGGAAGTAAGTTTGTAAAACAACAGAGCTGTAGAAGAATTATTTCGCGAGCAATATTTCACCTCTTGCGTCGCAGAGCGTGAACGTTGCACAAAGATCTCGCACCGACCGTGTCAGCCGCTCACTGCGAGTGTATGACGATGCTCTGTGTGTGATGTCTGTGTGGTGGAGCGAATAAAGCCGCTGGAATAATTCAATTTCAAAGTTTAATTAAATCTGAACCTTTTTACGGCTCAAGAGCGCTTCCGAGAGCGCGCTTGTTGCTACGCCGCGGCTCCACCGCTTGCTACGAGCGCGCTACGCTGCTACGTGGCTAGGAGCCCGTAACGGTGCTACGCGGCTACGAGCGCATACGCTGCTACGACGCTACGCTCTTGGAAACAAACGGCTTGTGTTTAAACGATAACCAAAACCGAGCCTATTTTACTACCAAAAATTCAAAATGACTGCCAAAATTTATAAATGTTCACCAAATTGTGTTTCATGAAATACGTATTTTTATTTTTATTCTTTAATCTCGTCATGAAGTTCGAGCTCAACGACCTTTTTCTCGACTCGAGAATTTCTCGAGAATTTAGATTCGCTCTTGGCCGAGAAATCCGGTTAGGACTTGTCACTTTTATTTAGCTCACCCTTTCCGATCTCTGGTCATCACTGTGACAGGCTTAAAACCCACATGAAAGTTGCCACATAAAAAAAAACATTATTAATTTTCATCTGGTTTACCGCTCATTAAAATGAATATGTTCTCATGGATTGGACTTTAAATTCCAATAAATTTGTTTTGTGTATCAAGAAATATATTTTTTTTGTTCAAAATACCATAGTTTACGGTGTTATACATATTATTCAAAGCGATTTTGATATATCGGATCTTGTAGTATCGATTCATCAATCGGTAATCGATAACTGTCATTCACCGAGTTCAGCGAGCGAGCGAAGCGAGCGAAGTGTCCTCGTATCAGGATTGGCCAAAAATGCTTTCGTATGTTCTTTTGTTTGTTTGTTTGTTCTCCTCTACAGGGCGCATTTCTCAACCGATTCGCGTGAAATTTTGTGAATAGGTTGAACAATTAAATATTTTTTTTTGTCGAGCCAGATTTTGGATTTTTTTCAAAATGGCGGAGATATGTAAAAAAATCGCTACAACCCAAACGGCTCAATGGATATTAATAAATAAGGTTTCGTTGGATTTGTAAAGATCATGAGAGTGAAACAGATTATATATTTTTTGTCAAAAGTTAATAGGTTGTATTTTAGAACGCAAAATGTAGTTTACAAAGTTATTGGTGTGCTACTTTCATACTGCATGTACGTAACCAGGTACATTCATAAGTTTGTATGTGTTATTGAAAGAAAATTATTGTGTGTTAGCAGTTCAGCTTTCCCACCGACATACTCACGAGGTCTACAGCTCACAGAGCCATTGGTTATCATTCAATGTCAATACCCATCCCTAATTTTTGCATTAGAAAAAAGAAACAAATAACCTCCATGTTTTTCATCTAATCGTATTTTTAGAGTTTTGCAAGTTTTATCTCCAATTACTACTTAAATGTTGTTTGATATGCAGGCGACGGTGTTTTCTAATTGACGGATGTGAAATTTTAGTGTCTTGGAAGTAGGTTCTTGATGAAAGCTATGATTGCATACCCGGCAATGGTTTGTTTACAAAGTTATTTTTTCTGATTGATACAGACTATAATTATTTTACTTGGTAGGTACTTTATCTTAGGGGCAAAAAATAATTTTGGTGAACATTTAAATTTTATTATTTTGCTAGTTTAATCAGTTCGCTAGCATTAACGCTTTTTCCCAATTCTCGCTCGCACATCTATTGTTCACATTGTTAGTTTGGCCCGCGTGTGTTTTAACTCGAGTGAACCGATTAAAATGTGCTTAAACTGGATTTATTCTGTGTTATGTTAACTCATTGCCTAGTTTCATAGTCGTAATATTCCAGTTGATTTGTACTTAATAATCTACGAAGGCCACGCCGAAATAAAATATAAGATCGTAACGAGTACGGGCAACCCAAAAGTAAACCCTTCTGGAATATTAACAGTCCGGCCTCTGCCCACTGTACAACATACTGACAACATACATGTACTTTCACACAAAGCCGACCAGGGTCTTTCCGACATACATCCCGCGCAATACAGTTCAAAATCCGATCGTCGTTTTATTACGAGCGTACGAAGTACATAATGCGCTCAACGTCTATAGAGCGTCGATGATTCCTTTGGGAGAATCTCCGAGCGACGAATTTCTATACAAATACCCGCGAACCGATGTATTGGTTAACGAAATTGGGTAATACGAGTATACAATACCAACGAGTTCTGAATTAGGTAACAATCTATTTTAGTGGTAATGAATATCCGAGATATTTATAAATACACTGCGTGGCTTGTTGCTTGTCAAAGCTGTTATAATATTTAGGAATCTTTAATTTCGCCTCCCAACTGGAATATTATGAAAAAGATAACCAATTAAATAGAACGAGTAGCAATAATATAATAAGGATCGAAGCAACGTGCAGTCGAGTGTGATAGTGGAGCTAATAGGCTGTTGCCGTTGCATGTTCTGTGAAGCGTGACTCAGGGGCAGGGAAGGGGGGAGGGGGTGAAAGGCGAATTCTAAGGTAATCACGTACCCTACACGGGGTAAAAGACTGACCCGCGCCATTCACTTTACACCATACACATATGTAGTAAACTTGAATCGGTTTACTTTATACACTAGTAATCTATGCGCTATACGTGGGCGCAACTGTACGTCTGCCACCCAGATTGCGAAAAGACGCTTTGCTATTTAGTTTAGTTTAGTAACATAGTCACAAAAAGAATTTACTGAGATACCGATATGCCTCTGCAGTGTTTCTAGTTGAGATTCGTTTCCAAGTCAAAGGTTTCCAATTCAAATATTTTTATTTCAGATAACTGAGATTCATGCATGTTTAAAAATTGTGCATCACACATCAAATGAATGGATGACAGAGACTATCTGCATCTGCACCCCTTGCATCAAAGTGGGATATTATTGTATGTACTCGTATATGTTTGGTTTTGATAAACTTCGCGTTACGTCTAATTGAGTACAACCTCAGAGTGCTCATCCCATACAAATTAGAATTAGTAACCCTTCATAAAAAAGAGATGGCATCAGAAGTAATATATTTGTACTTTAAATGCCACGGTTTCAGTTAACATACTTCTAGATGGCGCTGATCTTAGTTCGATTGTGCTGCACCAAGCGACAAAGGCTTCGAACTACTCGAGCTTCCGTAGCAGTCGTTATAATATCAAAAGCCCCAGATAAACAGACAGTTAAACCACGGAGTACTATTATCTCTTCTGTGGTTAAACGCTGAATCAGAGAAAGGCACTTATTACTCGTAGTATAATATTATAGTATCTGTGATAAAACGAACGTTTGATTTGAAGTGACGGTGACTGTAATTTGACATGGTATGATTTAGCCAGCAAATACGATTGTCAAAGGCTGTTTGCTGTGGAACTTTAGTAAAAAGAGCCTAGAGGCAAGCCCGCTCTTGATTGGGTATTATTTATATCCAACCATACCACGCATATTATTATGTGGCAAAATCAAAAGGATACAGTAGCGGGTACTAACTAACATTTAAATCATTGCAGTCATCATCATCGGCGGCTTGTTTCCCCCCACTGTTGGGTATAAGCCTCCTCCTTTTAATGCCAACTTATCCGATCCTGTGTCAATCAAATCCAATTATTGCAACAATACAATATGAACGAAACATTTTTATTAAGAACACAACCCCAACAGTGTTTTCGAATTTATTATAAGTTGTCAATTTTATTTTTTGAGGTATTATGCTACGACGCGGAGACCCAACATTATGAATAGAATGTCGTTCGTTATTACATAGTCGGGCCATAAGTTCTGTCACATGGGTAAAATTTCCAATTTAGAATAGAGGCCACAAAAAAAGTTATGGGAATTCGAAATTTGAATATTTCAAGAAAATAAAAATACAGGTTTTCTGGAATATTCTTCATTTTCCAATATGGAGTGGACGCGCAAAGAAGACAGAGTCGCAATAATTGCATTGCATCGTTGCGGCCACGCACCAACAGTGATTTTTAAACTGCTGAAAAATTTGAAAATTCCACTGAGATTCATTTATCGTACTATCAAACGATTCAGGGAAGATTCAAGTGTAGATGATAAACAAAGAAGCGGTCGACCTCGTACTGTTCGGACTCCAGCGGTCATCAAAGCAGTGAAGGCGCGAATCCAACGAAATCCTGTCCGCAAGCAAAAAATGTTGGCTCTGCAGATGGGACTAAGCAGAACCACTGTTAAAAGAGTATTGAATGAAGACCTAGGACTGCGTGCTTACAGAAAAAGAACAGCACATCTTCTTAACGCACGGCTGAAGAAAATCAGGCTCGAAAGATGCCGGGTTTTGTTAAAGCGGTACGCAGGTAAAAAATACCGCGAAATACTTTTTTCGGACGAAAAAATTTTTAATGTTGAGGAGAGTTACAACAAACAAAATGATAAAGTGTATGCACAGTCTAGTAAAGAAGCGAGCAAACGTGTGCCACGTGTTCAGCGTGGCCATCACCATTCGGCATTCATGGTTTGGCTTGGGGTCTCCTATTTGGGTCCAACAAAGGTGTTTTTTTGTGAAAAAGGAGTGAAAACCAGTGCCCTCGTATATCAAAACACAGTCCTAACAAACATTGTGGAACCTCTTTCACAAACAATGTTCAAAAATAGGCACTGGGTTTTCCAGCAGGATTCTGCACCGGCCCATAAGGCGAAAAGTACCCAAAACTGGCTCACGACCCATGGAATCGTCTTTATCAGGCACGAGGATTGGCCCTCCTCCAGTCCAGACTTGAATCCTTTGGATTATAAAATATGGCAGCACCTAGAGGAGAAGGTCTGCGCTAAACCCCATCGCAATTTGGAGTCACTTAAAGCATCTCTGATTAAAGCAGTCGCCGATATTGACATGAATGTCGTGCGTATTTCGATTGATGACTGGCCTAGCAGATTGAAGGCTTGTATCGAAGCCAGAGGAGGACATTTTGAATAATTTTAGTGTGGTTTAAATCTGTATTTTGTACCCTTTCATTTGATATATAAATGGTTGTAGTGCGTAACTCATTGTGTCATTTATTTAACTTTCCATATGTGACAAAACTTATGACCAGACTATGTATAAGCTCCGGCGATAATACTGACAGGAAATTGTATTAGCCGAATAAGGAAATTGGGAGCTCCACAATAACTATTCTCGTGAAAGTTTCCGGAAACACTGTAGTTGTATATAATGTCAGATAGAGCTATTTGTAGAAGATTTGTAGCTCTGTAATGACCTTTATCTGTCAGTTTCGATTGTGATAATAGACTTATCAGACGTAACGTACGTTAATATAGTAAAAATATAGCTCAGCCTTGCGTTATTGATTTTTTGCTGACTGGTTTATGATGCTGGCCCCATGAATATTCCAAGTTTGTGACCGAGTTTGTGTTCGAGGTCCGAACGCAACCTTGACAAAAATCGAGAAAACCGCGAAAATTTCGTCTTTATTTAAAATTTTGGCGAGTTTCAGCTTAAAGAATAAGTTTTTTCGAATACCTACTAAAGACAGTTTTAATTAAGGAAGACTAAATTATCTACAACATGAATTTAGAAATGTTCTTGTAAAATAATAAAGACGAATTTTAAGTAAAGAATCAGTATGTGTTCCATCTCTTTTATTTATCAGGCCGCATCCGCATAGTAACTTTTGCAACACAAAAGAACACAATATTTAATCCCTACTGCATGCTCCAGAACATCTTTCAGGTCCAAAAGGTTTTGGATCATAGCCCTTTAGGGCTTTGAATATCAACTTTATTCGGAACTTTGGACTATAGATACGAGATAAATCCAGGTCCCACAGGGCCACTCCTGCCATGTCATCTGGTAGAACAGTTCTTACTGCATGTTTAAGATCACCGTTTGGGTCCCAAAGTTTATCGGATGATATCGTTTCAAGGCTTCGAATACCTACCAATCAAACCAGAAAATTAACTTGTATGTGTTTCCAAAGCCTTAACAGGATATCGTCCGAAAAACTTTGGGACCCAGACGGTGATCTTGAACACGTAGTAGAAACTCCTCCTGGCAGGAGTGGCCCGGTAGGACCTGGACCTGCTCGTATCTATAGTCCAAAGTTCCAAATAAAGTTGGTATTCAAAGACCTAGAAAAAATATAACTTTTGGAAGGCTTTTTCTCTTACTATTAGGTCTACAGTTACAATTCTAGATTCATTTTGTAGATAAATTAGTCTTCTTTAAAAATGCACTAGGTAAGTTCCTGGTCCTTTAAGCTGAAACTCGCCATAATTTGAAATAAAGGCGAAATTTTCGCGATTTTTCTATTTTTGGCAAGGTTGCGTTCGGACCTTGAGTTCACAAACTTGGATAATTCATGTGCCAGCATCATACAGTCAGAGATGCCGGAGCTAACGCATCGCCCAGTATGGGAGCCAAAATAATTTTACTGGATTATAAGTAAGTACTAGACTTACTTCAGTAATACGGACTTATAAGGACTATATGTCTGGAAATAAATGATTATTTATCTATTTATTAGATCATGTTGTGTAGTACGACTAATACCTACGTCCGTGTTTCAACAAATGAAAATTGCAAAATAATTAATTTGATAAGTTGGTTTTAAAAGTTTCCCTAACAAACATAAGTTTCTCTGAAATGATAACATTTTTACCGACTTTTTTTTACAATTAAAATTTTAAAATCCATCAAACAAAGCTAGCACTTCTTGTTTTCACACAAAAGGTTTCAAAGGTATTTAAAAAATTGTTAGCGACTACATAAAAAATAAAATCAGTGAATTGTATGACAAACAATCGCGGCTGGAACAATCAATTTGTTTTCGGCGTTTGTGAATTGCGTATTTACTTTATTTGCTCGGCTCATAAATTGTTTCCTGTATCTGAATATACAAACGGTCTATATTTTCATTGCACAAGTACGTCATTTCTTAATCACGGTGCTATGGGGTAGGTAAACAAATTATACGTGCAACCTATATTGTTCATTTCATGAAGAAAGAATCATCAACATTTTCACCATTGTTTGAGCTTCGCATCGCAGGAAGTTATAAACGTGGTGAAAATAGCATTCATCGCATTCGCATCTCATCGCCGCATCACATAACTCACGCTTGCGGGGCGCAAGCGGCGGGGCGGTGCGGGGCGCGGGGCGCGGGGCGCGGGGCGAGCGGCGATGACGCAGCAAAACGTCCACATCTCTGTGTATTCACATACAGAACAAGATTTATTATACGCTGACGAGACAACATATTCGACCATATGTAGGAACTTACTATACAGAACTGCGGTGAAAGCCTTAAGTATATATTTTGTCAACGCTGCTGCGCTTATTAGCAATTAATAATTGAGGAATGAATGCAAGTATTATAATTGATACTTTATAGTCGTACTACTCCATGGATACTGTCAAAGTCAAAGTAAAAAAAAAATACCATAAAATCATACAGATTGCTTTGTCAACGTCAATATAATATTAATATTTTTTGTATACTACCGCCCGTTCGGAAGTTGTGGGCTTAATCAAATACCTCTCTTTCAATGCTTGCTGACGCAGTATCCATTTGTTATCGTCATAGATATCGCATTCGGCACTACCCTCCCTCCACCAGAAAACAATATGGTACTTATACCTAATGCGAGCTTTGATCATTTAGTTGATTTCACTGCAGCAACAATAATTATTATTGCACGATTAGCAAGTAATAAAATTTTCTCTTTTAACCTGACATGGAGTTAGCTAGTTGCCGCTCCTTTGGAGAAATTATTTGTATAAGAGTCCAACAAGGCGTCACTTAAGGGTGGGCCAACTCACGGTGCTTGTTTAATATTAATTCAAATAGTGACCACATGGACGAAGATTGTCAAATGCATTGTATTTACCATACGGTGACGTAAGTAGATCAGAGCAGTGCAAACAACACACACGCGTCATACATCCACTCGGCCAACAACAACAACAAACTACCACAGCACGACTGACACGACGACAGTTGCGCACCGCTGTACTTGTACCTGATGTCATGTAGGTGATAAGGAAGAGGTTGGCTTATAAACAAAGTGGTTGCAAATTGGAATGTGCCAATTAATGTGATGTTTTTAGAGACTGCTGTAATTCTGGTTCTGGGTCTCTGTTTGACATCGCTACAGTGAAACTAATTCACACAGCTATGGAAATGATCTGAAATTAATCAGAGCGCCCGTATCATACCACAGTTGGGCACAGGCTCTCCCAATATAACTTTAGCTGCTTTATCTTAAAAGTCACTGCTAATTTGAGATATATTGGTTCTAGAAGGTTAAAACCGCAAAACAGTATAGTTCAAGTTCTAATTTTTTTATTGACCATATAATCATACAGATTACTTAGTCAACGTCAATATAATATTAATATTTTTGTATACTACCGCCCGTTCGGAAGTTGTGGGCTTAGGGATGGAGCAAAGAAGGACAAGAAACTCCCCTGTTCCTCTTTTAAAATGTCAGAGCCCTAAAAATACAATGTTATGTATTTCTACTTAAGTCTGAGGAAATATACCGAAGAGAGACGTACTGACTCAGTCCATCGCTCCTCTTTGGATTTCTGTGCGCTGAGATGGTAAAGACCATGCAGTTTTGTCATCTAAATATTCTTTTACACTGTAATAAGACTTCTTCAATAAACCGTTTTTGACATAGGTTTTGAACCTCCTTTCTGGTAGGTGCGTTGCTTCATTAGGTATTTTATTAAACTAACACACACTTATACGTATTTGCCATACCTATAATGAGAGGTTCCTGTCGATAGACATACTTTTTTTTTTTTTTTTTTATGAGCCTGTAATATCCCACTGCTGGGCAAAGGCCTCTCTCCCCCTCTTCCACTCCATTCGATCCTGAGCGGTCTCCTTCCACTCTTCATCCCATAGAGCCAACTCATCACTCCATCTCTTCCTGGGTCGGCCACGCTTTCTCTTTGCATTTACTGGGAGCCAGTCTGTGGTTCTCTTAGCCCAACGATTTGGCAGCATTCGAGCAACGTGACCGGCCCAGTCCCACTTTAATTGGGCAGCCTTCTGAGCTACATCTATAATCTTTGTCCGGGAGCGCAGCTCGGAATTCCGGATCCGGTCTAAAAGCCGAACACCGAGAATGCTGCGCTCCATAGACATACTTAGGAGCAAAAAAAAATCTTTTAAAAAAGAACTAACTAATCATATAGGTTTGAGTTTAAGGTAGATTAAGTCTTTTAAAATTACCAAAAAGATTTGTATCACATTATTTTTTTAAATGTATGTGTTAGTGATGAACGTTTAAGGTAGTAAGCTTACTTTGTATTTTGTGTTTGTAAATTATGTTTTGTAAAGTTTATTACTGTTGTTTGTCCATATAAGTAAATAAATAAATAAATAAATAAACTAAGAATACTCTAAACCAGGTTCAAATGGAATATGGCAATTGACTCATTCGGTTCAGTAACGCAAATTGGTCGATACATACGAGAGGAGCAGTTTATACGTTGCTGTTAAGAAAGACAAACAAACAAACACACAAACTTACGACAAATGTTAGCAAAAATAAGTAGGTTTTTCATTCATTCAAATATATCTTATACTTTAAACTACCTTCAATTCAAGTAAAAGTATAAGCTCATCAGCATGTAAAGTGTGGTGGGGTTTATGTAAAAAACAAGACAAAGTCCTTCAATGAGTTCATGAAAATATTTTTTTATGACCTCATTAATTTAGCATCTAGATTATGCTTCAGAAAAAACATCGTACTAACTCCTCCAATGTTTCAGAGTTTTCGAACAATGTTTGTTTCCCCCGCGACTGTCCGCGGCACTTATTTTCCATTCCCTAAAACGCTCTCAAAGCTTCTCAGATTAACTTTTATAACTTCAGGAATTTTACGGGAAAACCTTCGGCAACTTCTTAAAGTCGCAAAAATAATGAGTTGTCTGACGAAGTTCAGGATGAGGCAGATCGAAACTTTGAGACAACTCGAGCTCCTGTGTGGGGTAACTCGCGAGGTGAAGGTATAATAATTACAAAAGCTTCTAAGGAGCGAAGTTAGTACAAGTTTTAACCTTGTACTCTCACGTGGTTGAGAGTTTAATATTTTGTGCCATAAGAGTTTATCTGTACACATAATATGCTTGCATACTTTATTGCAGAAAACATAATACAGACACTTAATATTGAAATTAATATTTACAAAGGCGAGCTGATCTCTAATAAGAGATCTCTTCCAGCAAACGTATTAATTAGAAATTCAAATCAAAAATTGTATGGAGTTATCAATGTTTACTTAAGTTTAGCATTACCTTGCGTTTCAGCTAGAAGCACGAAGAGGGACAAGTTAAGAATCTTACAACTCTAGGTTCTAGCTACATCAATATCCTGTGATAACAATATCACTTGAGTTAGCCAATCAAACCTCCCGCCTCCCCCCGCGTCTCAATCATCACGTTCCAATATTTATTCTAACTTGCTCCCGGAATATTAATCAGAACAGACCGCGCTCTGCAACTATCGCGGCTCGATGCTCGGCGCCGCGCGCCCCCGCCCCCGCCCCCGCCCCCGGGAGCCGACGGGCACACTTCGAGAAAATAGCGCCTCAAATCTCCTCCGACAAGTAATTACACTGTTATAATTAATTCAACAGAAAAACAAAAGATCGCTCTCGAGCTCACCCGCTATTTATTGGCGAGGTTACTGTAGCGAAGCAGACTTGTAGGTATCTTCGCCATAATTTGATGCGGAAAGTTTTCTCGCTACGAGTGAAGAATAAATTCTTCACTTCGTAAGTACTTCGTGAAAAGTTTCGCCTTATTCTTAATAGCGATGAGCCGATGAACGATACCGTAGTATAAACAGGATACAATCCATAATTTATTTATTGCAGTCTTTTATAAACAATAGGCATAAGAAGTCTTTCGAATCTTTTCAAGGAATTGTGACTGGAGTTACCAAAGTTTCCATGAATTGCGAAAAGGGCCCAAAGGAATCGAACAAAACAACTCCAACCCCGTGTCAACCGTACTGGGAGACGTACTATAGGGGTCTATTCACATTCACACATCATAAAAATGTTTATCTGTCACACACATAGTACGACTACGAATATACCTTTTGTGACCATGTTGACGCGGTGGCCGTCTTTGATCAAGCTTGATCAAAGTCTGGTCGAAAGTGATGGCTGAAACCGTATTAAAGGTACGATATCACCAATCCATATAAATGGGAATACCTCTGGCCGGATCCCGGTCGGATGACGTCACGACACGGCGCCTACTACCCACCAAGCTGGCTGCCACTCTTATGGCGAAGCAATAAGGGTGTGATTTATCCTGTAAGTATATTCTGGAGCCACGATCGATGGCCGGGCCTCCAGAGCTATTACGTGACGTGCGCAGTACTACAGCCTTGTAGCTTGTAGCGTACACTCCCACACACGGAATCCTTCTCTATTCTGTAAGCACTGTAGGTTTTATGAGATTAAACGAGGGTGTTTTGCTTGTAGCTGAAAGTACTTGCTGTTTTGACAAAGTAAAAATGAGAACTAAGAAAAGGGTTGTGAGACTTAGTGTTCTTTTGGAACTCATACTTTATAAGAAATATTTATCTAGCTAATCAGATGCTTAGAGCCAAATGATAAGCTAGCAACTATTGTAGTTAGCTACTTATCACTGTGGTTGTTCCTTTTGATACCTGGCTTCTCATATCTCGGATACATTGATGTTTTTGTGGCTCCGGCGATTCTTATATTGGGAATACAGAGGTACCTCACCACTCACTCACCTCTGTTTCAAATATAAGAAAGGCGACTATGTGTTTTCTGGACTTCTGTTGACAAGGTTTGATCTGACCATTTTATTCTTACTGCCCTCGAACATGCCTCGGTTTATATCCGACTTACGTGCATCCCTCAATTAGTAGTAGTTCCGATGTTCATATCGGGAGTTGCCGGGTCGGTCGTCTATTTCAGTGGAGCGTGAGACGAGACTGACCTCGCTCCGGGCTTCATCTGCCTCGCCGGTTGATGTTATAAACATATCATAACATTTACATACAGGTATACATTGCTTCTGTTCCCACACTAGGATCCACTGTATGGTGCGTAGGAACCAGAAATAGCGACGTCAAAAACATTTAAACACCTCGACGACAAATAGGGCTTTACTTTCAGTCTCCCTAGCCGGGATTCAAACCCGGAGACATTGGCTTGGGAAGCGCAGCCTCGACCACAATACCACTACAAGTCTCTAAGCAACAACGGAATCATTCAGTACATTATTTATAGAATAGAATTGTTTATTTCATGAACATAAATTAGGTTACATTTAATACAGGTCTTAAATAAATTTTATTACCGCTACGTCCTACCAGTAAAATGGTGTATGAATATTGTTTTCTAAGTACCTACATATTATAAGAACATTTATACATACATATATTTATATATTTATCAGTGGAGCATGTTTATTTCTTTTGATTTTAGTCCGTAAAAATATAACGTTCATTTTTAATTGTTGCGGTTCTGAAACTTTTCACGTCATAAATATTCAAATTGGCTGTAAAATGGATCATAAAGTATCATAAAACTGATGGTATATGGTCTGTGTCTGTGTGTACCGCCGACGTTAATATAATGGTATATGGTCTGTGTCTGTGTGTACCGCCGACGTTAATAGAATGGTATATGGTATGTGTCTGTGTGTACCGCCGACGTTAATAGAATGATGGTATATGGTCTGTGTCTGTGTGTACCGCCGACGTTCATAGAATGTAAAATGGATCATAAAGTGTCATAAAACTGATGGTATATGGTCTGTGTCTGTGTGTACCGCCGACGTTAATAGAATGGTATATGGTCTGTGTCTGTGTGTACCGCCGACGTTAATAGAATGGTATATGGTATGTGTCTGTGTGTACCGCCGACGTTAATAGAATGATGGTATATGGTCTGTGTCTGTGTGTACCGCCGACGTTCATAGAATGTAAAATGGATCATAAAGTGTCATAAAACTGATGGTATATGGTCTGTGTCTGTGTGTACCGCCCTGAGGTACCGCCGACGTTAATAGAATGATGGTATATGGTCTGTGTCTGTGTGTTCCGCCGACGTTAATAGAATGGGATATGTGTATCTGAAAGGAATAGTATTATGATTTCCCCGTACAGATGTAAATAAGTAATTTAGGTGTTGTTTTACAATATTGTCAAACTCCCAGCAAAAACTGCAGAGGACAGCTAACCAATTTGTGTAGAGAAGTGAAATTTTAAATTCATCCAATCATTGATTTACAGTTACAGGGAAAACTTCGTCAGAATAATCCCTGTTCACATTAAAGAAAGATATAACTATTTGTTTAAACACCTTAGAGCATAGTGAAACATTTAAGCAGAAGTGGAGCGGAAAGCTCTTTCAGTTTATTAATGGCGCCGCAAGATCCGCAATTTTTCCAACGCGTATCTCCACGCGGTAATTATCCCGCGGCACAACAGACAGGATTTACAATATTTACCGCCGCCGGATTTATGCGCAACATTATTCTCACGGCATCCGGCGGCGGTGGCGGCGGCTACGATTAATCAGCGTTGTTTGTAAAGATTGAAAGTAGAATTGCGGTCAGAGGCTAATGCGGGTACTTAATTTCAAGCTGTGATAATGTCAGTAGGGTTTAAAAATGTCACAATTGGATTAACCAGTCGCCGAGAGATTGAAACACGGTGTGTCCACATTCTTAATAAATAAAGCAATTGAAGCTGAGTTCATGCCCGCTCACTCATGAAATAAACGCTCTGTATAGATCTACCTTACCTTCACGCTAAACCTTTAAGCCTAACTTCGACTATCTAACAAGACAAAGGGGTCTATCCTATTCTCCACTTATTGTATCAAAGGTATTCAAAGGCTCGTTTGTGCCGCAGCCTGCGAGCGGCATCGTCGCCGCTATATCCGCCGTCGTCGACGAGTCGTCCCGACGACGACGAGTCGACGTCGACGCCCGCCGTCGTCGATACAGAGAGCACGCGACCACTTTACATGCACATTGGATATCCCACGCAAATTGTATCACGATCCTATTACTTACTGGCTTTACTATCTCTACTGAAAACGAGCATGGCTTCTGTGGCAAAAAGGAAGGAACTTACTTGAGATGTAGAAGGTGCACAAACAAACAAACAAACAACAACAATGCAATGGCGGTTGAATGGCAAATAATACTGAATAGCACTACGGGAATTGTATTCACTAAACTGATGGAAGCATAGCTAAACGTAGCAAATAAAGATGTTAGGTACGAATCTTAAATGAACTCATAGAGGGCAACTTAAGTACTGTACGTTGCAAGATTGTCTTAAAGCCTTCAATTTGATTAATTTTCTGTTCAATCCCGTCCGTCCATATTGAACCTCGATGAGATGAGGGAAGCTAAAATATTAAACCGTTATTGCAGATTCATCGTTCCATAACCGTCGGCGTCGATTAAAAACCTACTTTCTCGGAGATTAAACGTTCGTCTCGAGCGAACGTTATGTTGCACAGAGTACATACACTCTACCATGTACGTCCCAATATATCTACAGCGAATGTATTAAATTAGCTTTACTCAAACACAGACTCACACATTTTTTCTCTGAATATCTTCGACCACTCCAATCCTCTGCCAATCTCTGTTATCGTGTGGCCTATGGGTTAGTTATATGCAGCGAGCGGGTCCTCTGCGCCCTCCGAGTACAATATAAATAATGTTTTCAGGATGTCGTTGAGGCTGCCGCGAATGGCCGCGATACTGCAGTTACAGCAAATTAAGTTTGTTTCTGAAATAAAGCTTTTTGTATTTTGTATTTTATTTTGCAGTGCGTCGGGAATGTTTGTCGGAGCCAGGGTTGACGATTTCGCTGCAACCATTCGAAATTGCGTGGCTTCTTTGACGCGCAGAACCCGCGACAGTGCCAACAGCATCCTGAGGCCTCTTCTTAACGACAATGGATAACGGTCCGATTTTCATATCGGACGACGGGCCGACGCGCAGTTGTCAATAGGTTAGTGCGGGTGTTTGTTAACGCGACGGACAACGGGTACATGCCCGTCACGTTAACAAACACCCACACTGTCCTATTGAGCACTGCGCGTCGGCCCGTCTCGTCCGTAATCTAAATCGGGCCGTGGTCCGTTGTCGTTAACAAGAGGCCTGAGGGTGTTAAGGGCGGGCCTTAGGCAATCCGAACTTAGAATTTCAACCATAACTTAGGTATTTTTAGAGGAAATTACTTTAATTAACTGAGGAACATACTGTGCCATTTTTATAATGATTAGATAAATAACAAGAACACAAATTCAGATGCGGTGCGAAATTGTAAAATAAATCATTGTGACAGACAGATTTTCTGGCAACTTCAGGAGACTTTTCTATCAAGCAAAATTAATAAAATAACGTCTAAGGGAAAGCAAAGTCACGCTGACACTCGTTATAATAATCATGCTAGTGAAAAAACATACAGCAGTAATTATACTCGTCATTCCGAGCGATTTGCTAAAGGCTGTTTTTGCCTTAGCGCCGTCTTAAAGTGCCAGGACTGACAGCCCGTTTTTGAGGCACCATTGTTTGGTGCACATTAAAAAAAACACTAACTGTAAGACTATAAATAGTAGTTTAACAAGTGTATGGACTTTTATCTGAAATAAAGTATTATTATAACTAATATTACTTACTTACTTACTTACTTAATTACTAACTTAAATACTTACTTACTTACTAACTTATTATTATTATTATAGGAGAATATCGTTGACTCCACTTTGTACTATAGTGCAACTTACAAGTGAAAGAAATCTGCTTACACTCGTTTTGCTCTGCTACAACAGTCAGTAAGTCTATTTATGATCAGCCTGTGTAACGGTCGCGGCCGCAGTGTGTGCGCCCTCAGATTAGAACTCGTGAAGCCGCTCTAATCTCGAACTCTGTTATCAATACGACGCACGCGGGGATGCGAGGGGCGACGCGGGGGACGGGGGGAGGGGAGATTCTTCCCGGGAGACTTACACAACGACCGGAGGAAATTGTACCGCGACTGCCGAGATATGAACAATATCCGTAATACACGTCATATAGAGACGTAGGCGAGAGTGCGTAATAAGCATAAACATTTACATACAAGCTCGTATTTATGTAGATACGTCGCTTCTAGCCCCATAAGCACTCTGCTGTCTTGAACACAACACAAAGTGTGCTGAACGCAATGAACATTTAAAAGACAATTTGATCAGGAGTTAGAGATCTTAGAATAAGGGCTTCTAGAGTTAGGGTCTGGACGCCTGAACAGTGAACACCCTTGGGTTCTGTTTTCTGAGTCAAAACCTCGATCTCACGGTCAATAAGTCATCAAATAAATCCACTGACATACAGTAATTTCCATTTACAGAATAGCTATTAAAATCACTTGCAAATATTCACTGTGTAGGTTCACAGATTAGGGTTAACAAAACATATAAAATTATAGTAAGTATATATCTGGGACAAAACTCAGCAGTTGAGATCTGACTCAGTTGCGAATAGTGCGGTAGTGAGGGGAGTCTGAAGTGAATGTAGTCGCGAGTAATGTAGTTGTCGGTAAACAAGCCTCGGCTAATGGCGGCCGGGAACCATGGCCGAAAAAAACATGGTCGTGTTTTCCCAATATTCTCTATTTGTATTTGTAAGACCATCCGTTTGTAGCTACACGCTCGCGCTGTCATGCAGGAGATGCGGATCGGAATCCCTGTACTGACCATCTTCCAATAAGTTAGTAATAATTTATCTTACAGGATTAATTGGTCCATTTATTTCTAAAAGGGTTGGATGGGATGGTCTTTCATAACTCCTGCCAGTGCCGCGACGAGCTTGCCTCCGGTCACGCAAAATGGGCATTAGCAGCAACTGCCAACCTCTTCCATCCCAATCTGTTCCTCTTCCTTGACAGCCTTTTAGGTAAACTCCTTTCTAAGGACTACACCTGTTGCTACTCCAGCATGTTTCCGCGTATTCCGCTGCATTTGGCGAAGGAGGGTCATCCGTCTCCTCACACACGCTCAGACCTGAGCAGAGACGGCGGCAGCAGGCTGAGATAAACAGGGTGCTGCAAAGATGTACAGGGTGCTGCAGAGATGTACAGGGTGTTGTAGAGATTCACAGGGTGCTAGTGCAATCGCCCAACAACTTTATTGATGTTTCAGTCAGACATACAAAAACGCTATTGCTCTATCTTCTGATATAAGCCCATAACAGTGGTTCAAGAAAGAGAGTTTATTTTTTTATTGACCATAAAATCGTTATTTCCCACATAACACGTAACAGTGGCGCTGGCGACGACGACGCGGGTGAAATGCGCGTGCAGCATCCGGGCTTGTGCTGCAACACGTAGGAGGCCGAGAGAGGCGCAAAAAGCCTTTGATATCTTAAATGAATCAAAGGGCAACCGGGACCGATCGCAACTGTTCTCTGAGTGACCTAATAAAACCTATTGTAAATATGAGTGGTAATAACATTAAAAATTACGATTGCCAAGTACACAATCGTTTAAATAGTCATTTTTGGGAGACAAAAATTTTATTTACTGAAGATCTACCCAGAGATCTGATTGGAGCTAATTCAATTTGCAAATCTCAAATCTATCGCGCGAGAAGTCACGCTGCGTAGCGCCCTCGCGCCGCCCCGGCAAATGAAGGCCACGGAGGGGGTGAGGGCGGCGCGCGGGGCGGGCGGGGCGGGGGAGGTTTGCTCAGATAATTGTCTTCTCGAGTGTTGAGCACGCGTCGATGACGTCAAGGGGCATGGAATGATGCGGATTCAGGCAGTCTTCAACAAGGATGGTTGGGATTCATAGGATAGGTTGCTGGCTACCTACTGCCTTATAAAATGTTATGCATTTCAATATTAAATAAGGTGTAGGTAGCGATTCCATAGCGCTGGCATTTTCCTCATATGTCCTCACATTGCTGTGCCAATCCCAAATGGATCTATATTGTCTAACTACAGAAACTAAATAGACATCCGTGGTCTCGTAATTACGGCAATTTTTCTTTTAATATGAGGCGTTTCCTGTTTCGGATGACACGTCTTTTTAGGGTATCGTATCTCAGAAGGAGAAACCCATATAGGATCACTCGTGCGTCTGTCCGTCCGTCCGTTTAATCAGAACATAATATGGACCAATAAAGTTGAAAATTGGTACAAATATTAATATCTGGGACACGAACACAGAGGTGCAATGTAAATACAGGGTGACATTTAATTAGCAGACCATATTTTAGGGAATGACAGTACCCATCATTATGAACAACATTTCCCCAAGAAACATATTATAGTCGCAAATGAAAAAAAAATTTCGTCCCCCTGTACATTTGCCCCGATCAGCTGATTTTATGTTATATATTCCTTGGGGAAAATTGTTCATAATTATGGGTTCTATCATTCCCCAAATTATGGTTAGCTAATTAAATGTCATTCTGTATATAAATATGGAATGTAGGGGCCACTTTTGGGGGGGCAAATGAGAAATATAAAATTAAAAAATTCAAAGCACATGCCATGTGACATATTAAATAAAAAGGCATGGTGTAAGGATCTTAAATGTGTTTTTATAATATTTTTAAGACTAATTTCGAAAAAGTTATGCCCAATAATATGACCGATTCGCATGTCATCAAAAGCTCTAGGGTACTTACCGAAGTCCTAAAAATCTGAAATTTGGTGCAAGCACATGTTTGCACGCATAGCCCATAAAAACTCCGAAATCCACGACTTTAACCCCCTTACCCTTAGATTTAGGATCTGGGGTGCAAAGTTTGTGTGAAAAACTGAATTTTAGGGTACTTTTAGGGTATATTGTTGGTGTTAGTTCTACTATTGTTGTACGAAACCCTCTCAACGCGAGTCCAAATTGCACTTGGCAGCTTATTTAGTAGGTATCATCGTTAAACCCCTTCGTCACCAACAAAGTCCTCCAAATGTTCTTTTATTTGACAAAATAACAGAAATAATTAAGTTTGAATATGTAATGCTATTATGCTTTTGTCAAAGAAATTTTTAACCGACGACTTCAAAAAAGGGGTTATCAATTCGGTTGTATGTTTTTTTATAAAAAAATAAATATGTTTGTTTCATCGAAACTGGTACTTATGAACCGATTTCAAAAACATACATCCAGTCTTTTTGGTGTAGTCATTGTCGCGAGATAAATTCTGGCTGTTAGGTTCGTATATTCGTTTATCAGATTTAATATGTTTCTAAATATTTAATCACCGGCCAAGTGCGAGTCGGACTCGCGCACGAAGGGTTCCGTACTATTATCTATAAAAAACCGAAAAAAAACACGATAGTTGTATGGGAGCCCACCTTAATATTAAATTACTTTTGTTTTTTAGTATTTTTTGTTATAGCGGCAACAGAAATACATCGTCTGTGAAAATTTCAACTGTCTAGCTACCACGGTTCACGAGATACAGCCTGGTGACAGACAGACAGAGAGGCAGGCAGGCAGGCAGGCAGGCAGGCAGGCAGGCAGGCAGGCAGGCAGACAGACAGACAGACTGTCCCGTTTGGCACCTTTCGGGTACGGAACCCTAAAAACAGAAACAAACTACAACTTTAAAAATTATTCTGACAAAACTCGACGAGCCATGAACTATTTCGGGTCAGTTACTCATAAATGGAAATTCAGCTTTTGAAACATTGTATACGAAAGGCAGATGAAAGGTAACAAAACCTTTTCGGAAGATGTAAACCCGATATGATGCTAATATAAGAGCTTTTGTTGTCGGACGCATCCGCTAACTTTCTGATGTAGGTGCTTTTGAAAGTCTGAAAGGGAACTTAAAATGCCAAATAATAAAGGGAACGAGAGAGCCGTGGGACGATGACGAGTGTGGGCTGGTCAAGCGAAAATAGCACGAGAGCATTATAATTGTAGGCATTTACCTACTTCTATCGATATCATTCACTCTTAAAACAATTTAATGGTGATTCAATCACTCGATACCACAAACACTTGACAATCGAGAGGCCACTCGAGCGATCGAGCCTCACCGCGAGAAAACATCGACTCATCTCGTCACTCGGACGGACACTCCAGACTTTAATTAAAACTTTCAACTCCCCTCCGCCCCCCTCCTTCCCCGGCAACTCGTAACTACGTTTACTTCACTCCGACTGTTTACCCAAGCCGCGCCCGGCGCCCGCCGGCGGCGGTGATAGTACGAAAAAAATATCCCCGAAACTTGTTGTGAAGCCAATTCGAGTGTTATTTGTACCTTTGATTTCTTGCGGATAAGGCAAACAATCAAACTCGCTTTTACAGGTTTCTGAAAAATGCTCGTCACTTTATTTTCAATTCGCAGGTTTTGATATTTCTTCCGCAAGGGAATCTGGGAGTTGCACCGTTTGTGATAAAGGCTATATTGGTGTGTAACGCGCGGTTCGGCGTACAAAGGCAGGCTGCACAATAGGCCATTGTACCGGTAACAGCTCGCGATAGAACAACCTGCATCTGAGTAAATAAATCGTTTGAGAGATTACATACGTACGAGTCGCGCCACCACCACCGCGCCGCGCGCCGTCTCAGTAGAGACGAGTTCATTTATAAACATGTAGATACTTACTTACTTAGGTAGACGCCAATAAGGCTCATAAATAAAGTTCTTAATTTAAAGCAATAATTTCTATGATGTTTCTGAATTCAGATAATCTCCCGTTTCCTATTCCTAGGTTACCTTCTAGATTTCCTTCTGCTGCAATTACTTAATACTAACATCAGCATGAATGAATTGAAATGTGTTACAAAAGAAACAAGAAAAGTTCAGTAATAAGTACACCCGTATCTACAAGCGGTTATGTAGACAAGGTTCCCCGCTCTCGTTTAGAGACTTGTGTAAAGAACTCTGTTTAAATTCACCGAAGCGCCTGCAGATTAGCGCACGTGAGTCGCGTTACAGCTACTAGGTACATGAGATTGTGCGCACTACTAGTGAGGAGATGAGACCGAGTGCTTGCGCTGTGGGACTACTTACTAGACAATCGAAACAAACAATAATTCTTAACGATCGTCTCGACCATGACTCAACTGACTGACTGCAGTGAGTGGCATGAAACCTTGTTGTTTTCCCCGTTTCAGATTTTTCTGATGTCCGACTGTTTACGTCTACAGGTCGCATTGCTCAACTGATTCTCGTGATTTTTTATAAATGCAGCTTTGAAAATTATATCGTTTCTTTTTAACCGACTTGAAAAATGAGGGGGTTATCAATTCGGTAGTATATTTGTTTTGAAGTCATTATTATGTTTATTGTTTGTTACATCAAAACTGGTCACTGGTACTATTTATGAACCGATTTAAAAAAAAACTTTCATTGTTCCAAAGAGAAGCCCAATAGTTTGGTCCCATTTTTTGAAAATCAGGAATCGGTAAGTAGTTAGGTTTCTACATGAAAAAACTGTAAAGTTTAATCGCATATATTATGTAATACGTATGGACTTTACTGTCAGGAGACAGATTTCGTAGGCTCGTTTTCGGGTCTTTAGACGACATTTGTGTACCGAGCGGGGAGGACTAGTGATAGTTCATGAAGTCAGTTTTTTTAAGTTTTTAACTTGGTGAATTATTGTCCATTAATTTTTTGGACATCTTATACAATAATGAAGTTACTCTTTCTTTATATAAAAGAGTAAGTCCTGACTGATCAAAAAACCAGCGAAACGGCTACAGCTAGAAAGATTCTATTGATGGGAATATCTTCTTATTATTACAAAACCGCTCGCTAAGAACGGATTTTACTTAATTCGGACCCTGAGTGGCTCAAAAAGACCTCTAAAGTTTGTATGGAGAGTCACGGGGGAATCATTTGATTATATGCTCTATTACTAGGCATGGGAGTCGAATTTTACTTTTGTTGTTATATAAATCAGAGAGCTCAGAAATATGGACGGGAATCTGTTCTGAATTTGAACAGATTTTTTCGAATGTTTCTTTTACCGAGACTTGACCACTTGGAACATCTGCTAAGAACGTCACATGGCCAGAAGAAAGAACATTCGATTCGAAATTTAAAATAACGCGGTAAGCTAGGGGATTATTCTCGCGCTATCGTGATATTCGTGATCATCTCCATGGTTGAAATATCCATTTGAGATTCCGAATTAGTCTATCGAAAACAAAAAAGCTATTCTCACGACCTGCCTTATACGACCAACGGAGACATCTCGACCCGTTTTCGATCTAAATAAATATAAATAGAGATCGCTTTCGACGGAGTTATACGGTATTGAAACCGTTATCTCAACAATAGAGATGACCACGGTAGCGCGAGAATTGGGGGCCGGGACTGGTTGACTTTGATCACCATACAGGGTGTGTGTAGTGAGGTGATATTTTAAAGGGGCTAGGGTTATTTTGGGAAATGCGATTTGATATTTGAGAAAACCTTTACATACCACATAGCTGCGGCGACGGGCTGTCAGACAAACTGGAGTATAGAAGCGCTGGCTAAAAGTGGGCAAAGTTGTGCCTCCCCGTATGGGAAAAGGCGTGACGCCATGTTATGTTATGTGTTTATTTTTACTTCTGCTTTGTGTTGCATTATGTGGAGCTCCGATTAATATGGTAATGTCAAAAATACTATACCTACATATGGCAACACGAGTGATTCAATACTCCATTTTGCGTGACAGGGGGCTAGCCCATCGCTGCAGCTATGAAGAACCTAATAAAAGTTTCCTCACGATGTTTTCCATCACCGTTAGAGTGTCCGTATAACGTACTTAATGACTTATTGGTACCGGGATTCGAACCTGCACCCTGCATTTGGCAATATGTTCCATTTGAAACTAAAATTCTGGGCATACAGGCAGATATTTTCTATGAAGGGAAGGAATACATAACCTAATAATATTACACCCTGTATGGCTTGTAATGAAAAGATTAAAAAGTCAAAAATGGCCTCTTTTTTGTCTAATATTTTTTTTGGATCATGTGTGGAACTCTTTGGTGGAGGAATGAATATCAGCCTCTTTGTATATAAAATACTTATGTTACAAGGAGGTTGATTTTTAACCGACTTCACAAAAGGAGGAGGTTTACAATTCGTCGGGTTTATTTTTTTATGTATGTACACCGATTACGCCTAGACAGATGGACCGATTTGGATTATTATTTTTTTGTTTGAAAGTGTTTACCATTGGTCCCATCGACACCAGGTCAGGATCTGATGATGGCTCTTGGAGAAATCCAGGGAACTCTTCAAATATTATAGGCAGACCTATAGTGATTTTTGTGTTTTTCATAATAACTGGTGCAAATGCACATGGTAAGAATAATATTGTGATGCGGACTGCGGAACTGATGATGAAGACCACACATGGCCACCAGAACTGCTCAATACTAGGTACAAATACAATCTACTATGCGTGGCTGACGGGCCACGCGTAGCCTAAACCGGTGGACCTAGAGCCATCAAACTTTGTACAGGGGTTCCTTACGTAGCGTAGGGTAGTACTAAGATGGGATTTGACGAAATTAATTCCCGAAGGGGGAGGAATAGGGGGTTACAGTTTGTATTAATCTGAAAAAGCACTTGACATTGGTTTCTAATCAAATAGGTTTTGTGGAAGTCGTTTTTTTTTAAGTTTTACTTTTTAGGGTACCGTACCCGAAGGGTGCCAAACGGGACCCTATTACTGAGACTTCGCTGTCCGTCTGTCCGTCCGTCCGTCCGACCGTCCGTCCGTCCGTCCGTCCGTCCTGTCTGTCACCGGGTCCGTCTGCACGAACCGTAATAGCTAGAAAGCTGAAATTTTCACAGAATGTGTATATCTGTTGCCGCACCAACCACAAATACTGAAATACGAGAGATATTGCAAATTAAAGGGGGCCCCGATACAAGAGACGTGTTTAGATACATTTACGCATTTCAAAATGGAGCCGTCGCTGGGCATGCAAATTATTAAGGTTATTGCTGTTAATGCATCAGGCATGCAGGTGTCCGGTATCGCCTCTCGCACTAAGCGTACAATTAGGCGGCGGCGCGTAAATTAGTTTGTGCACGTAAATGAACTATGAAAGTGAGCTCTAATTTGGAATTATCTGCGCATTCTAATTATACACACATACACGTACATGCTGTAGAGATAGGGCTGGCGAACTATCCATTAATTTTCCATTATTAATGGATCGGTGAGCATTCCGCTGCATTTCCGTGAAACAGCCGTGAAAGTAGGTTACCTGGTGTATCTCGCCGGACGTGTAGTCTCAAGAATGTATAATGTGTAATGAATGTATTTGCAAGCCGCATTGCATATTTATGCAAGCAAAATACAAACATTGGATATTGTGAGCGGAAAATTCATAAAATTGCTTGCAACAAATCCCGCATCTTCGTAGAATATTCCGAGATTGTAAATTCGGTCGTCGATTAGAGATGTTACAAGAGTTGCCAGTTTTGATCATAAGTTGCCACTTTAGACCAGCTACGTTTTAAACAAGATGATACTACGTTGTTATTGGGATAAGTAGTTCCTAAAAACTGATAATCAGTTTCAAGAAACGATATAGAAAAAGGTTGTCATCTTACTGATTTAAGAGCGAGAATCTCATAGAACTTTCATTTGTTTCTGATGCTAAACAATTGTTTTTCGTGCAACTTAAGGTTACCATACTTTTGTAAGAAAGCATCGCATCGCCCAATTTCGTTTGGGAACATGTTCAAGAGAAGGTAGTACTACAACATGAATAGTAACAGAGTAACTCTGTGTATTTCGAGAACAAACGATTTCAGAGGAGACAGGGCAAACTGCCCCCGCTGCATTTGACAGGGGCGGCGCAGGGGGTTTGTGTGGCAGGGAGGGGGTGGGGGTCTACTGACCGCGGTGTGTCGCGTGGTCGCTACATTTGTCCGCGAGTCGCATTTATTTTGTCGCGCGTGTTAAGGTTGAGCAACCCTTACAACTATCATTCGTCAGCACCAAGTCATCATAATAATGTAGAACATACGTCATATACTAAATTGTCAACCTTTCATTATTTTAGATATAAATACCATTGTATTTTAGATTTTGATGATTATTGTCTTAATAAACCTAAGTGGAAACTCTGTCCGTTAAATAAATTATTTTTATTAATTCCTCCGCCACACCCAACTTAATTGGCGCAGCCGGTAGGATTTCAACAGTTGAATCTATATTCATCGTCCGTTTCTACGGTTAAGTTGAAACCGCCGAACAAATAAATATATTGAGAAGAGGCGAACGTAGTTCCTGAGGAGTCAAGCAGCGACGTCACGGGAACGAGACCAGGACCAGGACCAGGACCAAACAAAGGACCAAGGCCAGGCCAGGAGAGGACCAGAGGACCAGAGGACACTTCGGCAAACAAGCAATATTCCGAAAGGACATGGGAGCGACGGGATTGTGAGTAAATCTTTTCACCATTCCATTTCTTTCCGTACTTCCTTCCGTTAATAATATCTATACGTGTTGTTAGGGATTAGAAATCGCCGTAACAATATCGCGTAGGTAGGCAGTTATTTGAGAATCCACATTTTCTTGAATAACTAATTAGTTAGGTATTGATAATAAGTAGTAGATTTATTTAGTTTCGATAGATATTTTTTTTCTCATCAAGTTCAAGATGGAGAATATTGTGAGAGTACCCATAGAAATGGTCAAGATAATTCCAGTATTCGATGGGGACACTAGATTGTTACCACTTTTTGTAAAGAAATGCGAATACATCCTTAACACTTTCCAAGGGGGAAATTTGCAAAATGAGTACTTATTTCATGTTATAACTAGTAGGCTCTCGGGGGAAGCAGCTAAACTAGTTGGGGAACGAGAAAGCATTGATACATGGGATGAGTTAAAACGTTTATTGGGCCAAAACTTCGGCGACCCACGGTCCGAAGAATGTTTGGCCATGGAACTGGAAGCATTAAAACGAAATAGAAACGAAAGTTATAGCGATCTTTGTCATAGAATACAACATTTGAGAAGTATACTATTCGCCAAAATCAACGAAACCATTAATGATGTGAATTTACGCCAAGCGAAACACCACATTTTCGATAACATGTCGCTGAATGTTTTTCTGTTCAATTTGCCGGCTTATTTAGTTAGGCTGGTACGCTTGCGAAATGTTGCTACCCTGGAGGATGCTTTGAAAGTGGTATTGGAAGAACAAAACTTCCAAACAGTATACGACGCGAAGAATCCTCGTTCCAATTCAAACAGGAATGGAACGTCAAATATCAACCAATCCGCCCAAAATATCCCTCCACGGTACGACAATTCACAGCGAGTACCAGGTGCATATGCACCTAACAATGCATTTAATCATATGCAAAACAATGCGCAAAACTCGCCAAACAATTCAGGCCAATATAGAAATAATAGACAGCAGCAGGCTAATAATAGATTTAATGATAACTCGTATAATAATTCGCCGCGTGTAAATAGGTCAGTACCACCGCAGGTACAAGCGCAGCGTCAGCACCCTGCGGACAATGCTCCGATGCAATATCATGCGTCACCTATACCTGCGGGGTCGAATACCGATGTTACGATGCGCACGGCGAGTTCTAGGCGTGTTAATTACACGGATCATAATAACTATTTTCAACCACAACAAAGTATGGAAGACGGTCAAAATTCTGTCTCTTACAGTGAGCCGTTAGAAAATTTTCATACGGGAGCCTCCGAGATAGGGAACGTATAAAAATTAATTGCCATAAGCTTTTGAACTTGCCTCATATTCGCATTCCGGAACTAAATGCTGTTTTTATGATAGATACGGGCAGCACTCGATCATTTATTAGTCCGAAAGTTGCAAACGAATATTACGCAAGTTTTAAGCAGAAAGAGTCTTTCGAAGTCATTAGTACCCACGCGTCGAGCAAACACAGTGAGGTAGCCTACATTGACTTGCCAAAGATATTTAATTGCAACCAAAAACATAAGTTTTATGTTTATTCGGTTGATGAACGGTACGATGGTCTTATAGGAAGTGACTTGTTGAAACAACTCAATGCCAAGATCGATATGAAATCACAAACCTTGTTCACGGACTCTAGTAAAATACCAATCATGTACTCACCACCCACGAGAGAGATGTATAATCTACCTCCTCGATGCGAAATGAGAGTCAAATTACCAGTCAACTTGTTACATGGAGAAGGTATTCTAAATTATACCCAATTCTGTAACGGAGTTCGAATGCCAGCCGCAATAGTAAAATGCACTAACGGTTACGCGACGACGGTAATTCAAAATACAACTGATTTACTCCAAAAAATAACAGTTACGGCACCATTCAAGATAGAGTTATTTCAACAACAATCACACAACGTCAACTCAACAAACCTGAATTCAACAGGGAACTACCAGGACGTCGATAAATTACTCGACGATAATTTAGACGCTAAGCTTAGGTTAGACCATATGAATGAGGAAGAAAGAATGATGATAGATCAAACATGTAGAGAATATAGAGACATATTCTATTGTGAAGACATACCTCTGTCTTTTAGTAATCAGGTGAAACATAAAATCAGAACAAAAAACGAGGATCCAATTAATTTAAAGGCTCACAGACTACCCCCAGTCCAGACACAAGAGATAAAAAAACAAGTAGGAAAAATGCTACGGGATAATATTGTGCAAGAGTCACACTCACCTTGGAGCGCCCCAGTCCACCTGGTGCCCAAAAAGTTAGATGCATCAGGGGAGCAAAAGTGGAGAATGGTAGTTGATTATAGGCGTTTAAATGATATCACTACTGATGACAAATACCCTTTACCAAACATCAATGATCTTTTTGACATGCTTGGGAAGAGTATGTATTTCACTACGCTAGATCTCGCGAGCGGATACCATCAGGTAGAAGTAGAAGAGGAAGATAAACCAAAAACTGCTTTCAGTACACCATTCGGGCATTACGAATTCAATAGAATGCCGTTTGGACTCAAAACTGCTCCTGCAACATTTCAGCGAGCAATGGACAATGTTCTAAGAGGGTTACAAGGATTGCATTGCCTTGTATACCTTGATGATGTCATAATCTTTTCAAAAAGCTTGCCAGAACACATAGAGAAATTGAAGGCTGTTTTTGATAGATTCCGCCAGACTAACTTAAAAATTCAGTTAGATAAATCACACTTCCTTAGGAAAGAAGTGTTGTATCTAGGGCACACAATCACCAACGAAGGTCTTAAACCGAATAACGACAAGATAGAAGCGGTACTTAAGTACCCCATCCCCCAAACAGCTACAGAAATTAAAAGTTTTTTAGGGTTGATAGGTTACTACAGAAAGTTCATCAAAGACTTTGCAAAAATTACGAGACCACTCACGGCATGTTTAAAGAAAGGAAAAAAGATCGTGTTAAATGAAGAGTACACAAATAGTTTTGAAACATGTAAAAAGCTGCTAACAAACGCACCTCTTTTGCAGTTTCCAGATTTCGAAAAACCATTCGTATTGACTACCGATGCATCCAACTTTGCTATCGGGGCTGTTCTATCACAAGGCACTATAGGTTCAGATAAACCTATAGCATATGCGAGTAGGACATTAAGCGATACAGAAAGTAGATATAGTACGATCGAAAAAGAACTTTTGGCGGTAATATGGGCCGTAAAACATTTTAGACCGTATCTTTACGGTAAGAAGTTTGCTATTTACACCGACCATAGACCTTTGGCATGGTTGTATTCACTCAAAGAGCCAAACAGCAAACTAACACGTTGGCGCCTACGATTAGAAGAGTACGATTTCGAAATTAAGTATAAGAAAGGACAGCAAAATACTAATGCTGACGCCCTTTCTCGAGTCAGGATTAACGCATTAGAAGACGACTTAGATTCCATTTTAGTAAATGTAGATGCAGACGAGAACCGTGTCAAGGAAATTATTGAGGAGTTGGAGAGAAATGTGACTGTGCGAAAGCCTAGACCACAAGTAGAACCAATGGATATTTCAGATACTGAGAGTGTTAAAACACAAGTGATAGATTTTTCAGGCTCCGAAAGTGACAAAATGGAGATCATAGAAATTTCAGATTCAGATGATGGAGCAACTGCAAACTCAATCTCGAATAGGGAACACGAAGGAATACCCATCCTAAATGAAGCAATTGATTGCAAACCGAAACAAATAATAGTGCAGACTTGGTTTAGGGATAAACTCTCCGTAAACGATATTTCCAATAACAAACAAAGAATATTAGAAGTATTTCTGCCGGTCAATAACGAAAAGTTAGTGAAAGATTTTTTTAAAGAGTATGTAGAGATAAAATACAAATATTTTATTTATTTCGAAGACCCAAGGTTTAGGGCAACATTTTCAAATGTTATCACAAGACTATACAAGAAAGGGACACTAAATTTGACCGAATGTACTGAGCGTACAGTAAATCTGTCAGAGTCGGAGGATGATCAACGTCAGGTCATTCTAAAGTACCATGAAGGTAAAACATGCCATAGGGGTATTAACGAAACACTGACGAAAATCAAAAGACATTATTGGTGGCCGAACATGAAAGAAACCGTAACAGCGATAATTAACTCCTGTGAACAGTGCAAGAGAATGAAGTATGAAAGGAAACCCGTAAAACCAAGCATACAATTAACTCAAACTCAAAATGCACCATTTCAGGAAGTTTTTATGGACCTTCTCTATATCGAAGGTAAATACTACTTAACAATAGTCGATGCCTTTAGTAAGCTAGGACAAGCTATTAATATCCCAAATCGTAGCACACCAGAAGTAGTGCAAGCTCTAATAAAATACTTTAGTATGTATGGCTTACCAAAGAAAATAAACGGCGATTCTGGAACTGAGTTCAATAACGAATTAATTAAAGAACTATTAAATTTATACAAAATAGAGCTACATATTGGCACCCCAAATAATCCCAGTTCAATGGCTATAGTAGAGCGTTTTCATTCAACAATCATTGAGATTTACCGCTTAGCTAAGTATGAAAGAAGCGAACTTGACGCCGCTTCTGTCATGACTTATGCGATAATGGCATACAATAACTCTATCCATTCCGCAACTAGCTACACTCCGTTCGAGATTGTTTTTGGAAACACCGACTCTAGCAATGTATTTGATATTGATAGGGAACGAAACTTAATGCAAAAATTACTTCAAGATCATAGGAAACGATTGAAAGTATTATATGAATATGTAGCGGATAAACTGCAAAATGATAAGATTAAAGTCAAGAAAAAAAGAGAAGGTGAGGAGCCACCTGAAATAAAAGATGGCGATGATATATTTATGAAAAATACCCGAACAAGAAAAGCGAAAGATCTACCCCGTTTTGAGAAAGCTAAGGTCATAGGTTCACCAACTAGGAATATTATTCCAGTCCAGCTAAAGAAAAGAAAAACAAGGGTAGCTATTAAGAATATTAAACGTCCTCCACAGGTCAAACCTAGTACTTCTAGTACTAGTCGGAAAGATCGGCAGCCTGGAACTTCAAAACCTAAACCAGAATCCGGGAATAACACCGATCAAACTTGGCACAGCAGTGATGAGGACTAATATATGGACTATTTTTAAGACATTAGACTTAGAAACTGTAGTAAGTGAAGTAGATAATAATATACAACAGTATGATAAGATAAACGTTATAGTAACTAGTAATAATGAGTATAAACTAGAGTTAGGAAGTTTATGTACACAAATAGAATCATTAATAAATGAAATAAAGGCTAGGATTACACAGATTTTACCCACTTTTAGAGTAAGAAGGGCATTATTTAGTCCCTTAGGCTCGTTAGTAAAAATCATTTCAGGAAACTTAGACGAAGAAGACGCAAAACAATATAACTTTGAAATTAGTCAGCTACAAAAGGAAGAACATTCAGTCGAACGAAAAGTATCCTTAGTAGTTAACGCTTTAGATAAATTCGCAAATCTATCAGATGGTATGAATTCAAATATCAAATATTTAGATAACAAAACAGTTGAGATCCAATCACTTCTAGAAACAGAAACTAGACGTAATAACATAATTTCACTAATGAATAACTTGTACCAAATTTCCAATAACTTTCGTACTATTTATGATTGCATCCAGGAAACCGAGACAGGCATTGCTTTCAGTAAGTTGCATACCCTGCATCAGTCAATAGTAAATTCCACAGAACTTATGCAAGTCCTTCTAAAAATAGAGAGACATGATAATTTAATTTACCCGGTAAAAAGAGAAAACCTAGTTAAGTTAGAACGTAATATTTTGTTAAAATCGTACATTGATAGGAATAAGTTAGTTTTTGTATTAGAAGTACCGTTAATAGAAACCAACACGTATACATATTATAAAATAATCCCAATTCCCATATATCACCCCTTAAACCAAAAAACCGTTACCATCATTCCCAAACACCCCTACCTAATGGTGAATAGATTGAAATACAGACCCGTAGCGAACCTGTGTGAAGAAGTCGAGGACAACAAGTTCCTGTGTTCGCGAGACGACCTAGCACAGTACCCTACCGAAACCTGCATAGAGGAGATCATGACGCTGAAAGACAACTGCAGCAGATGCCACCAGCACGTTATACACATGGAAAAAGAGAAGATACAGAGGATAGTTGGAAAATGTTGGCTGATATACTCTGAAACAGGATTAATCATCACGGAACACTGTAAAGACGAAGTTTACAAACAGAACATCCAGGGGACATTCCTGATATGGCCGAATCAACACTGCACAACCCAGGTACAAGATGTCGTCATAAACACGCCGACAAACACTTCAACGATCAATCTTCAACTACCGTTTGTACAGATACCAGAAGTACGTCACGTCATCAGGCAAGAAGACAAACGACTCAACCTGCAAAACGTGGACTTTAGTGATATGAAAGACATTATCAATAGTGCAAAGTTTAGTATCAGTGAAAGTATTTCGGACGACTATATGTATGTGGTAAAAAACATAAGTGTATGGACCATTTTACTCTATTCTATCATTTTTATTATCATGTTATCATTACTAATTAAATTCAAGATATATACAAAATGTATAAACCGAAATTCTCCGAAACCGTCTTCAACGACTTCGGATAATTTCTCTCTTAAGGAGGGAGGTGTTAAGGTTGAGCAACCCTTACAACTATCATTCGTCAGCACCAAGTCATCATAATAATGTAGAACATACGTCATATACTAAATTGTCAACCTTTCATTATTTTAGATATAAATACCATTGTATTTTAGATTTTGATGATTATTGTCCTAATTAAACCTAAGTGGAAACTCTGTCCGTTAAATAAATTATTTTTATTAATTCCTCCGCCACACCCAACTTAATTCGCGCCACCAAAAATTATAATAGCTAACATATCGCTGCATTTTAACGAAACAATTTTCCATGTGTATTTTCAGCATAAACGCATTCGAGCAAATTGCTTTTTGCTCGGACGTTACTTTTGATAATGACTGCATAATTATTGGATGCACTTCACCGGCGGCCCTCTCGCTGAATTGATTTTATTGGAATCATTACAACTATGTGCCGAATAAATCGAATTGCTTTTCCATTCCACTTATTTGACACATTTATCTTTGTTTTGTTGAATTGCTTACAGAGCTCGCACATGACATGACATGACGTATATCATCACGCCTTTTGTCGTGCAAAGTGGCAAAGGCACATAGTGCTAACGCGCTTCAGCCAACATATTATTATTATTTTCCATTTCAGGGGGCCAGCTCATCATCCCAGTCATATAAATAGGTCCCTAGGTATGCATGCATTATATCTATAGGTGCTGCAGATGATGGCCCATTCAGCCGCCTCGTAAACTAGCTCGGGCCGCGGCGCCGCCCGCCCTACGTCGTAAACCGCCAGCCCAGAGCCGCACGAGAGATCCCGCCATAAACGATTGTTTTTCCCCGACTCTATAATAAAGTAAACATGCGAACGAGAGGCTGTCTTCTGCGGCGAGTTAATAAGCCGGCGACAGCAGCGCGGCCAGGGGGGAGGAGAGGGGGGAGGTCATAAACCGACCGCATTAAGCGGACAAGGACGTTCCCGGCCAGAGAATGTACATTTAACTTACGTAACGAGCCATATATCAAACGGCCCCATTATTCGGGATGGAGATACAAACAGAAATTAGGGGGAAATATTTCCGCAGTGGAAAATACGCGCGAGGCGGTGAGCGACGGGATTTTTCCTGCTGCAGTGCCCTCCCCCCCTCCTACCCTGCCCGGACCCCCTGTCCCTCTGGCGCCCCGAACATTAGTCAGCGGCTCACCGCGAGGCGCCAGCAACTATGTGCCTTTAATAAATCTATTTACATAAATTACAATATCAGACGCGATCACGCTGTTTTCAAAACTACCCAAAGTTATTTCCAACACTTTCAGCGCGCTACTATTACAGCTTTGTTGTCTCGGTAGGCTGGAGTGGAGACTAGACTTTCGTTTACGCCAATATGGGACAAGGATTTATCTGCCAGAGAGATTCTTAAACTTCATGAGTCATGAAAAAGGACAAGGATTCATTGGCTCGCGCTTTCTACAGTGCACCGTGCATATTTTGGTAGTTGCCAGTGTTGCCGCTCTACACACAAAACAGACTGTCGTCGTCGATCTACACGCCGGTCACGTCACATCCGGCTGTCTGGTATCGTGTGTCACGTGACAGGATATGCAATATGCAACGCACGCGAACTACCCGCTACGCGACCCGCCTGACAGTATATCTCCGAGGGAGATAATAATAAATAATCGAAAGTGACAAAGCTGTTTTATATGTTTTGTATTAATCGTGAAGCGATTCATGTCTCTAGAGACCCCCAATTCTCGCGTAATCAGTATCATCTCCATTATCTTGTTATTTTCTTGTTCTTGTGTGTCAAATAAATTTCATTTCATTTCATCTCCATCTCCATAGCTAGCCCCCTGACGCAAAATAGAGTATTGAACAACTAGGTATGTAAACATGTACCTGCACCTGTGCCATCCTGCAATAAATGTTGATCCACAAACATCTATTAATGATCCTCATAGCATTTAACTATGTACGGTGTGGTTAGCACTGTTCTCCATACAAACGACGGCAGCCATTGCAAAGCAATTTTATAATAATGGCACCCAATTCTACAAACTGATGGCTTGCCAGTTGCTAGGGCGCAGAAAGCAGTTTTGTTTGTAGCCGGGGCGGCGGCGCGGCGGGTGCGGCACGTCTCGGCCTCGTCGCCAAGCCCAAAACGGGTTTCTGCGCTCTCGCCATAGAATTCGGCATGCCATCCGTTTGTAGAATTGGGGGCCTAAACTCTCAGCGAAGTGACATCATCAATAGTCCGCCCGCGTGTCGCATGACAAATTCGACGACCGCCGACCCACTACCGATCAAATAAAACATGTTATCATCTTAGAAAAGCTTCCTTTTAAGTCTCGGAAGTAGACTTGTCCGTATACTTTATTTCATGTTTATCCAAGTACCTTGTAGTTTTGCCTTATATTACATCATAATCCGTAATGCAAGGTAGTACCTAACAGGTAGTCGGCGTTATAGATGTACATTTCGGGATTTCGGATTTTAGGGGTATTTAATTATGGTTGTGTATCAACAAAATCCTAAACAATATATTTTGTACTATTATAAGGGAGCGTATGTTTATGTGTACGTAGATATTTTCATCACATGAATATCCACTGGTTATGTCACGGAAGTAAGTCCGCCGCGAACATGGGTTAGATAGCTGCGAGCAATCTCATTGGTATAATATTTCCGTCAAAGAATTATATTATTTGAAATACCGGGATTGGTTTGCCCTTCAGAAGGGATGATAAGGGCGGATGGACGAAATACGTGACTGTAGATCTGAATGCAAAATAAATAAGGGATTATTTGCCGCAAACAATATTTTTTGTAGCAAAAAAGAGCTTCAGTCCAGCTCCAGTCCTATAACAAGGTCAAAATGAATTAACGCAAAAATAGTTATTTATCCAACAAGTGAGGAAAGTTCGTTTTTCCTATGAGTTTTGATTTTTGATTTTTGAGTCTTGAGCGAACGAAGGATTGAAAAATAGAATCACGAGCGCAGCGAGTGATTATAAAATTCAATCCTGAGTAAGCGAAAGACTCAACAAAACGAATAGCAAATGAACTTTTTATTTTTTTATAATTTATTTATTTGCATAATTAAAATGAGAAATTACTTTGTTAGGGACATTTTTCACTTCTCCATACTAATCAACTGATCCACAAAATGTACTGGGAATGGAAAAATACTGATACTGAAAGTTTCTCAGAATGATGTCCCCTAACAAAGTAGTTTCTCATTTTGCGTTCATTCCTACGTTGTATAGGCTGTTTTTTAGTTCAGAAGTTCAGATAATTTACAATTTCTAAAGACAGTCATGTTCTACAATCGTGAAATTCTATGTTAACTTAACAAGATGCAGTTTTATTCAAAGTTCAAAAGCAAAGGATAACGTCCAAAGTAGAAACGGGAGCAAACACTTACAAATCCTGAGTGCTCTACAAAGCAGGATTACATTAAATTCGGGGATTCCCCCAGGCCAGTTGCACCAACCTTGCCTTTTGTACCGATTGTACCACTCGTATTGTGCAACCAGCTCTGTATTACACCGAGTGGTATCAACAAGTGTTCTCATTACGGGGCTGACTCGTTAAAATTAGTTTAGCAGCCCGTGAGCCTTAACTGTGAATATTTAGGGGCTTTATTCGTCGTTGGTGGGTTCAGGCTTTGTTTTGCAAGTCTCCCTGTGAGCTCGGTTCAGTGTCGTGCATAGTTAATGTCAATCCGGGGCGCCGCCGCCGCCGTCGGCAGGAAGGCATCGGTCCAGGATACAGAGATGCTTACTTTTTAAAAGCTTTTATTTAACTTGCACTGTATGTATGTTTGTTTGTTTGTTTGTTTGTTTGTTTGTTTGTTTGTGGGTATCACGGTTCGCGTCAAAAATGTCGGCTTGAATTTGACCCACTTCCCGCTATCCAATTGTGCTAAAATTTTGCATACGTATGTAAATTGGATGACAATGCAATATTTTTCTGACTTGGAGCTGATCTGATGATGGAGACGGAAGGTGGCCATGGGAACTCTGTCATAAAACATCGCAACACCATCATGCTTGGGCTCGTTCGATTCGTCTTAACAAATACTTTGGTCTTAAAATATTTTTTTGACATAGTGCTGATCTGATGCTGGAGCCGGAAGGTGGCCATGGGAACTCTGTTACCAAACGACGCAATTCTATCGTGTTTGGTCTCATTTGATTCGTCTTGACAAGCACTCGAATTCTAGATTAGATGTTTTGTCCTGTAATGATAAAGACTAAAAAGTTAAAAATAAATTAAAAGTAAAAAAACATTTTTAAACAAAGCTTTTATTTAATGCCCTAAAAAGAAGAAAATAAAATTTCAATTCAATCAAATGCGTCATTTTATTACATTACACAATTTATACGATATAAAAGCTTGTTGCAGGATTTATCTCCAAGTCTGTGCAAATAGGTGCCTAAGTACCCACCTAATTAAGTCTACACAAGTAAATCTCGCAACAAGCTTTTATATCGTATAAATTGTGTAATGTAATAAAATGACGCATTTGATTGAATTGAAATTTTATTTTCTTCTTTTTAGGGCATTAAATAAAAGCTTTGTTTAAAAATGTTTTTTTACTTTTAATTTTCAACGCCGCTTCCGCTCTGTGTGTATTTAGTTGATTCAATTCGTGGTTGTTTTGTGAACGAGTAAAGCTTCTTTGGTTAGCAAATCAGCTTCGTCGGTACACCTACTAACGTAATTTTTCAATAATCTATCTTATACTTACTTATTACTTTATACTTTATTGCACAAAAACAGAACACAGACACTTAATAATGGGAAAAATACATGTACAAAGGTGAGCTTATATATAATAAGAGATCTCTTCCAGCAAACCTAGGATGGACAGGATTATTTAACAAAAGATAGAACGATAAATATTAAATAAATAGACTACTTACTAATAGGTACATAAATTCATACAAGCCATACGTAACATAAAAAAATAATAACACATAGATACATATAAACTAACTATCTATTAACTATCTATCCATGATTTTCACATTACTAGAGTTAGATTTGACAGTCGTGCATTGGAACTTATGTCAGACTCTATCTATCTGCATGTTGAGGATAAAGGTTATTGAAAACGGAGGTATGTAAGACTATTGTTACGGAAATTATTGTTCAGGTTTAATCTGACAGGTCAGAGATGGAAAACTACTCGACCGTGCTCTAACATTTCCCATGACACAGCATGAACAATTACCGTGCTCTGAGTAATGCATTCCGTGAACTGTAAACTCATTGTTTCGTTCGTTTCTCAGCTGGAGCGGTAACAGTGCGCCGTTTCGAGAACACGCTAAGTGGGTAATTTCGAACGCGGCTGCCTCGGATGTTTAACTACACGGTGGTTTTTCACTACGCCGAGAACAACGTACATTTTCTCGGTTGTTCTCATAAATATGCTGTTTTTCTTGAAGTTTTCATTGGTGTTTATTACAGGATTCTGTGCTTAAACCGGCGAAATATTAGAAATAATAACATTGTAGATATGAACGAACGAACGTCAAAAATAAATAATTTCAATTTCTTATAACATTCTTCGTTCGTTCATTCGCTTCATCCTCCCTTAATGGATAACCAACCAGGATATATCAATGGGCCATGAAGTCTATTACATCTCTTTTGTTTAGTGCGGTCACCTTTAGTCTCTTCAACTCAACAACAACAAATCAACTCAACTCAACAAGTTTCTGCATTCCTATTACAGATATGGGTAGGTAGGATGGGTACCTATTTAAAAATATTGAATCAATGGCTGAAAGTGGGCACAGTTGTGCCTCTGCCACCCCGTATGGGAAATAGCGTGACGCTATAATATTATAAAATATTTGTTTATTTGTTTATTTGTTTATTTGGGAACTGAGCCCACAGCACAATATAAAAAATGTACAGCACATTAAATAACTTATACCTAGGCCAATTAGGGGCTCTTATTATGCTACTATTACATTTTGCAAATACAGTTTAATTACACTATTTAATTATACATACATTTTAGTTTTTTATTTTAATAAAAGTTTTAAGAAATATTATCTATATTATTATTGTAATGTAATCAAATCAATCAGATGTTCAAACACGGACTAGAAACACATTAAATCACTCAGTAATGTTGATAATATACTGAAGTAAGTATTAATTACACTCCGTACTTAAGTAATTACGGAACCCGTCTGGAGCTAATGATGGTCAAGGGAACCTCTACCGCCAACCTGCCGGCTATACAGTGCACGACTCTGTCCTGGCTCGCCATGAATCAATTACTTTGTCAAACCGATCAAACCGATTTGATCAGAGCAACTTTATTTTTCACTTCTCTATACAAATCATATGATAACCGCTCGGCCCAAAATGTATTATGTATGTATATGTATATTGTATAGTGAAAGTCGTTCAGAATGATGTCCTCTACTCACCATAAAATGTTGTCGCTCTATACTCTAGACACCCTATTCAGTGCGATGTATTGAAAACATACGTAAACGTTTTATTCAATAAATATCGTAAGCACTTCACCAATAGTTACTTTGTAACTAAAAATTCGGTACCTACCCTGGTCTAAGATAATAAGCTAAGAGTTGAGTTGTTTAACATTCGAGGCGAGCGAATGTGGCCAGTGTGTGGGCAACATCTCCCAACTCGGTGCATGAATAAATCATGATACTCGCGAATACTTTATTCTGTCTCATCTGTCTGCTACTGAAACTACAAGTTTGATTCACGGCCCGGCAATAACAGTTGAATTCTTTAGAGATACGAGTATGTAAGTGCGACGGTCCGTTATAGCGGTGCACAATACAGACGCGATATACGTCTCAGCCGTTACGTTGAATCAGCCACTTAACCGACGGCCTAGGCCTTTCATTAAGTACTGATTTTTAATCGAATGTCTAGCCTTTTGGTTTTAAAGTAACGCCGTAAAAAAATCTGGCTAACCAAAAATCAGCCTTTTGATTGGAATAGTTTTTGAAAGACGGCTTCATCAACGCAACAGCTGAGTCAACTGATCAGAAATATGAATCTAGTGTAAACCCGGTTGGTTAGGCTATGTTACTTAGGCTTAACTTTCGATGCTCCGGTGGGTTATTTTGATTAAATACAAACCTTATGAACAAGCATTAATCAATCGACGATGAACGATTAGGCAACTCAAACGTTTCGTTCATTTACTTGCCCGACCGATCATTAGCCATTTGATTCAATTCCGGCCCTAAGTTCACGGCCCGGGCATTCAATAAAGTGGCTATTTTATCCTAATAGTGGCGACATAGTACACGCGACACAGACGCGAAAGTCGCGCAAAATGGCCGCTCGCCGTATTTATACATTTATATTTACTGCATAGAATCATCAGGACGGAAGGTGCCTACCGAATTAAATAATTCATTATTTGCGGGGTACGAGTTCACTGCATGGAAAGACGACACAACTGCCTATTTAGGTATATAATTCTCGCCAGTTACTATATAGGGCATCACAATGACGTGTTTACGCTAAAATAGCAAAAGAACCAAGTGCCTCATGTTCATGCCTCTTTCCCATATGGGTTGACAGGGGGCCCACGGTGTACCCGCCCATGTTCAGCCAGGGGGCCCGCGGTGTGCCCGCCCATGTTCAGCCAGGGGGCCCGCGGTGTGCCCGCCCATGTTCAGCCAGACATTCAATACTCTATTTTGCCTAACCGATGGAATCAGCCCATTTCCCGCAGCTATGGAGAATAATGCAAAATACGCAACATGATAAAAAATGTATGACCCCAAATGTATTTCGTCACGAGTGTAAGCGCAACAGTGGCGTCTACATTTTGAGTGGTCCTTGTCATGCCGCCGCACTCATGCATTCATGAAGCAATCTCAGGGCGGCTGGCAGCGGTCTGCATCATCATGTCGCGCCCACGACGACTAAATAAAAACATGTTTTGACAAAACGTGCAAAGTATGTTGCTTTTGAACGGTTCTGTAGAGAAACTTTACCTGATGAAGTTTACGGCGTGATGAAATTTATTTCCTTTTTATAAAGTATAATTTCACAACATTAGAACGTGGTAGCTGAGTCTATTTGTATACTTTAACAATGTCTAGTACGATTCAGTAGCACGAATCAACTCAAAAAACTCAACACAAATAACAATTCTTCTTATTCTGCACATTTTACTCCTCCGCCTCAACTAACGTTTGTATAAGAAATTATATAAAACAATGCGTACAGAGTTAGCTCGCTACTTATTGCGATTGAACCACTCTGCAAGTTATTTTGCAAATTAAGTCCACTGTAGCAGTCCTTTATGAAAGCATTCCAATTATGTTCAGAAACCTTTACAACTCCAGACGACATAGCAAGCCCTAGGGACGTATATTTGTACCACCACCACGGGGAGTAATCCTCTAATACGTCAAACGATTGGAAAACAAATTAGCTGCTCCGTATGCAGCGGCTAAGAGTATAATCTGTTAATTTGCTTCAGTTGATCAGAACTGGCGTCCCGTGAGCCACGCTCCGGGCTACGCTCGCCCGTGCAAGGGCGAACTCGTCCCGAGAGCCACGCTCCGGGCTACGCTCGCCCGTGCAAGGGCGAACTCGTCCCGAGAGCCACGCTCCGGGCTACGCTTGCCCGTGCAAGGGGGAACTCGTCCCGAGAGCCACGCTCCGGGCTACGCTTGCCCGTGCAAGGGCGAACTTGTCCCGAGTGCCACGCTCTGGGCTACGCTTGCCCGTGCAAGGGCGAACTCGTCCCGAGAGCCACGCTCCGGGCTACGCTCGCCCGTGCAAGGGCGAACTCGTCCCGAGAGCCACGCTCCGGGCTACGCTCGCCCGTGCAAGGGTGAACTCGTCCCGAGTGCCACGCTCCGGGCTACGCTCGCCCGTGCAAGGGTGAACTCTACCCGAGAGCCACGCTCCGGGCTACGCTCGCCCGTGCAAGGGTGAACTCGTCCCGAGAGCCACGCTCCGGGCTACGCTTGCCCGTGCAAGGGCGAACTCGTCCGATATCCAACGATTCCTACAATACATTTAGCATCGACAGCTGTTTGACAACTAATCCTCACTACTTAGTTATTGTTCTGGGGTTACAACAGTCTTCAAAAGATCTTTTGCAATCAACGCATCATAACGCAACAATACGTCATCATCACTCATCAACCTTTGATTACTCAATGGTTATAATCAAGCGTTAGTTCTACCTGCTAGTTGAAAAGTACGCCGAAAGATCGTCGCTATATCTTCCATTCCAACTAAACATATTGCCACGACATTTTTGTGTTACAACTACTTAGTTGTATTCTTCTGTATTTCTGTTTCCGTCTGGTTCGTGCAGTGTATGCTCTATTACAGAGAAGGATACGTTCAGCTCAGTGCAGTGAGAATATGGCGTATCGACAGACGCAGCTGAGTCTCAGATTAACTACATGGCTGTTGGCCGCTCGAGTCGAGTGCTCACTCCAGCTAGTTGGTCACGGTTACATTCACAATCCTTTGAGAGTTGTTGTTCGTTGCTAGTTTCAGTGTTTACCTACAGAGTAGCTACTACTAGTAACTAATGCTATATTACAATTATTAGCTCCATTTATAAATTGAGCCAGCAACTTCAAAGTAGACGCCTTACAATAGCTGGTAAACCTGAAATTTTCATTACTATTATGGACTGGCCACCACCTTGCCCTTGCCTGCGATTAGTGTACAAAATATTGTCTCTGCCAGTCGTAATGGGAAAAGGCGTATCTGCCCATAGCGGCCACTTTCACAGGCGATGGGATATTTTATGTATTTTTGTAATATTAAGGCCAAAATATCTGTTTACAAAATAAATAAAAATATAACCGGCCAAGTGCGAGTAGGACTCGCGCACCAAGGGTTCCGGTCACACTTGGAGAGCGTAACACGTGTAATTAGGTTTCCACATAAAAAACTAAAGTGTGATGTCATCCATGTAAACGAAATTGAATATTTTTTAGAAAGACAGAAATTTGCAGTTTTCAGATTTTTCCCTTTATTTGTGCTATAAGACCTTGCTTTGTGCCAAATTTCATGATTCTAGGTCAACGTAAAGTACCCTCTAGGTTTTGATTCCCTTGCGAATATCAGCAATTTCAGCAAAATTGAGACATATGCGGTATCTTTTGATTGCGTTGACCTTTAAGTTTGATTTTTTCACAACTTTATGAGTTCACAGACTTAAGTAATCGATATTAATTTCAACTTAATACCTCCATGCGTTTCTGAGAAAAAGTCTTAACAGACGGTGAGACAGACAGACAGACAGACAGACAGACAGAAATTTACAGTTTTCGGATTTCTTCCTTAACTTGTGCTATAAGACCTTCCTACATTCCAAATTTCATGACCCTAGCCCAACCGGAAGTACCCTATAGGTTTTGATTCCCTTGCGAGTTCCACGCGAGTTCATACAAATCCAGCAAAATTATGACATAATATCGCGGTATTTTTTGATTGCGTGGACCTAGAAGTTTAATTTTTTCACAGCTCCAAGGGACCATAGACCTGAGTAATCGATATTAATTTCAACATTATACCTCCACGCGTTCCTGAGAAAAGGGGTCGTGACAGACGGACGGACAGACGGACGGACAGACAGACAGACAGACAGACAGACGGACAACAAAGTGATCCTATAAGGGTTCCTTTTTTCCTTTGAAGGATCGGCACCCTAAAAATATCTCGAGAGATTCTTGGCGCTTATTTTCCCACAGTGATCGAAACGTAGAGATGGCAAAAAATTACGTGTTCTAATATTTGAATTCTACCAAAATTAGGAGATTAATTGAATGTCACAGACAGTCGTTAGATCCGTGATGCCTATTGGAATGTTCTGGTGTGGCCACCTACCGGGCAACACACCTCGGGTCACTGGGATCGCTCCAGGAAGTCGTCGGCAACGTCAAGGGTCTGCTAGACTTCCTACAGGAGCTGGGTTGGCAGGAGCAGTGCCCCCAACCCACATCACGCAAAATAGGCGCAATCTGCAGTCGTCGAGTTGCAGAAACTCTGCCGCGATAACTATAAGTAGCTAACTATCCGTGAGGTTACTTACGTTTTCTCACTTACGTTTTCTCCTGTTTCCTTCTAGTAAACTTAATTCTATTCAAGTGCAACTATACAACACAATTACAACAGAGACTGGAGCGACGAACTCTGAGTACTCTATCCGTGCGCGTGACGAAACTAAGTATTCTCTTCACCCGCGAGTTTTAGGCGACTGAGTGCAGACTCGTCTAATTACTGCAGGTAGATCATCTAATAAACCTTGACAACCCACTTTCAACCTTATTACCTTACGTCAAAAGCTTGTTTTATTGCAAAGCGTGGAGTAGAGTACAACGAGGCCCTCAAACGGAATGCGGAAAGACGCCGCTCGCCGAGCTTATAAAACTTTTACTTGGCAATTTCAACCCCATTTCCTGTTTGACTTTTTTCTTGTGGCTTTTATTCATTACTTTGTTAGTAGTGTAAATTCGTGAAGCATGGAAAACAAAGCAGCAATGAATAGGGTGTAAAGAAATGTTACGATTGTTGGGAAGAAACGGAAGGTAGCACGGGGAAAGGTATATCGAAAGGGGGATTTCAAATTGACGAAGGAAATCTTTGACTCTGTGCGAGCGAAGTCGAGTGTTTTTCGCTTCCAAATATTCATGAAAAAGTTCATAAAATAAACAGCGCCGTAATCACACGAGCGCGAATATTGTACGAAATACTACATAGGAGGTACAAAAGAAACCTTAAATCATTTACTGACTTAATGAGGAATACTGAAGATTTCTACAAAAAATATCAAGAGTGGACAAAAGACTCTACAATTAAACTTATAGCAGACTTACACGTCAGTCCTGCTTTCAAGTATTTATTTATAACTTGGTTGACTTCCTTTTTAAAAGCTTTTTAACTAAAGAAAATAATTACCTGGCAGCTCAAGAAAGGAATCATCACACCTCGTACAAAACAATAAATAAAATAAATATCGGAGGAAATTTCCCTCGGGAGTGAAGGTCGGATAAAGCTCGGGATTGCTTCTCAGTGTCGAGTCGATGTCGTTCGAGCACATTATCGATACCTGTGCGTACGACCTTCTCGAACTTTATTGCTTTGGGATGGTGTCCGAAGCATCATGCCCGATTGTGATAGCTATGGCACTTTTAGTATAATGACGACATTTTCTTCACCAATCTTCATCGCGTGGTATGAATTTTATTTCTGCATGAACTACTATGAAAAATGTTAGCTTGCATAACGCCTGCTTTGTCTTTTTAGAATTTTTCTATAAAGATAATAAAACATATTTACTTTGTAGGTTATATTTGTTTAAAAATGTGTAAACAAAAATGTTATATTGTATTTTTTGCTTCCGCACAAAATGTAATATTCAACTAAACGACACTTGAAATTAATCTTATCATCCAAAAGCCAAATGTCAAGACAACCTCGTTAAATACCTCCCACACGTTAAATAAATAATATCTCAAATTATTTTTCAAGGTATCTTTTAACGGCGAGGTAATATTGATATTTTAGTACTCGTTTGATTTGTATTTATGTTTCAAAAAATGCTAATAATGCTTAATTTTCAAGATACATTAATTTAACTGTGAATCATTATTTACTTACCTAACTCCTCATAACATCAATAAGTCAATAAATGTTTTCAGTAACTACCTACTTCAATAATAATTTCTCAACAGAATATATTTTACTCCCAGGTGGAACTCTGCAAACACAACGTTCCAGGAAACTTCTTTAGTACGCGTACAGTACAAGGCACACTGCTTCGGTATTCACTGCTGAATGCTTTGTAGATGTAGGTAGTCAGCAGTGAATACCCGGTAGTCGAGTTCCGTGAATGGCGGTAAACCGTTTTGTTCCGAACAACCCCACTCGTCGACATCACCGGAATATTAATATGAATAGGCCAAAACATTAATTCAAGTAAATAAATTCAATTTCGCGCTCTAACAAGCCGCTGTGGCCCCGACCCCCCGCGCCCCCGCTTCGGGTCCGGATTAATTTTCCGGATGTTGTGACATCAAATGGAACCGTAGAGGGGGGGACCGAAATTCAGAGGGGACAGGGGGTCACGCGAAGTTCACGGCGGGTTCTGAACTAACTCGAAACTAAGACAAACTTTGTGATTACTTAATATAATTTCACCAAGTCTGTTAAAACCAAAAAAAAACGACATCTTGACCTATCTCTTAACTTGTCCGCGCGAGATGCGAATGTCGTCTCTGAACACAATAATGAGTCTACGAAATCTATCTTCTGAGTTCACAATACTATAGAAAATATAGAAATATCGATCCTTACAGACATAATTCATCTCAATGACAATGAGCGTAAACGCCACAAAGTCACTTAGACCCAAAAATACGTAATTTTGGTTACCTGGATGACAGTCTTTTCTATGTAGAAATAACCAAAAAACAGCACCGGCTCCCGATTTTCATAAAATTGGACTAACATGAAAGGTTCCATAATTATTTTTTTAAAGCGGTTCATAAATAATACAGTTTCGAGGTAACACACATTAAAAAAAATAACATACAACCGAATTGATAACCCTCTCCTTTTTAACCGACTTCAAAAAAGGAGGGGGTTCTCAATTCGGTTGTATGTTTTTTTTATCATTATTATTTTTAATGTGTGTTACCTCAAAACTGGTACTAGGTATTTATGAATCGATTTCAAAAATTCTTTATTTGTTTGAAAGGGTTACTTATAAGCTTGGTCCTATTTTTAAAAAACAAGAATCGGTCCAGTAGTCAGGTGACTACATGAAAATATCTGAAAAGAATTAAATTAACCGTAAACAAAATCACGTATTGTTTCCTTTCTGTGACTGTGGGCTGACTGAGGGGACCGATATTCGTCTGAGTATGTTGTGTAATATGTGTAGACTTAACAGCCAGAACACAGATGGTGTAGGCTCGTGTTCGTGTTTTTAGCAGAGAGGATTGAGTAATAAGGTCTCGAAGTCGGTTTTTATACGTTTTTTACTTTGTGAATTATTTGAAGTCGGTTAAAAATGGATTGAAGCGTCTAGACTACGCAACGCAAGTATTCATGAATGCCATACTTTAACATACCTGCTTCCTCTTACTATATTCGTAGCACGCTACATTTTGCTACGAGACTACTACGCCACGGATGCTACGAAGCACCACTAAGAACAGATTCTCCCAATACTTTGTACGCGTGCAATGATATCCATTTTCAATGGATTTCAACGGACTACTGCCTATTTGATTCCGAGACTGATAAACAGCTTACCCACAGATCTCAAACATTCAATAAATCATACTAACATAAAATGGAAACTTAAGAAACATTTCTCCCTTTCCATCCTTAACCCCTAATTATAAAACTTTGTGTGAAATAAAAATACTTAGTTGTTGTATTGTAATATTACCAACTTGCTAGTTACTTGCTAATAGTGTAAATACCTACTTGTATTATTACTGCGTAACTCCGAACCACGCACAAACCTACGTGGTTTTTTGTGGTTCTTGCAAATGAACATGTATTATATTATGGTTTATAATTAAATAAAAAAAAAAAATGCGATGATCTCTACTCCAGCCCACATTGTGAGGATTTTGCACGTACTTGCTCGTTCGACGATATATGCGATACAAACACGATATGGTGGTGTCACGGAATACTACGATTAGAAGTGATATAGCGAAGTACAAATAATACAGCAAACCAAGCATCGGTGATCAGCAGGATAAAGTAATAATATAAACTGGATTATTTTTGTAGGCGTGTATGTGTAAAAGGAAACCTTGGTACATGGGAAAATTTAAAGTCATTCTGTAAGCCCGGAACAAGAAATAAGTTTCACCATAACATTTTAGGGTTCCGATCCTTAAAAAGGAAATAAAGGAATCCTTATAGGATCAATTTGTTGTACGTCCGTCCATCTGTCCGTTTGTCTTTTATATCAAGAACGCGTGGACGTATTAAGCTGAAATTTATATAATTGGTCTGTGGTCGCATAAAAATGTGAAAAAATCAACCTTCTAGGTGTTAAGAATTTACTGTTTTCTTGCAAATAAAATTCATTTCATTTCATTTCAACACAATCGAACCCTATGACCGTTTATGCTGTAAAATTGTTGGATTTATTGCACTCTATAGGTTTACAATGATGGTAAAAACAAATTTAACAAAGTACCAAATATGGACCCTGGCTAGGGCGTGGCAATGTAGTGTCCTCTAGGAGGACACTTGAAAGTTACATTATGACTTACTTCTAAGTTAAATTTATATAATACTGAAGAATTTAAATATTTATTTAGGTACATATTACTTTTATCTCTTTATATATAAACATATTAACATAGTAACCGCAATGGACCCAAAACCTAAAGGATACTTCCCGTAGGCCTACAATCATAAATTTTGGCACAAAGCAAAGTCTTATAACACAAGTAAAGGGAAAAATCTGCAAATTTCTGTTTTCCTACAAAAATATTCAATTTGGTTTACATGGATGACATTATACTTTAGTTTTCCAAGTGTGATCGGAACCATTAGTGCGCGAGTCCTACTCGCACTTGATCGTTTTTTTTTACATAAGACTACACAAACGTAAGTAGGTACGTACAGTTGTAATGAACTCCTAACTTGGAATTTTCTACTCAGTGAGAGCGTAGTTTATCAGTCAGACAAACTAGGTGGAACTTAATGCGGACAAGTTTCAACTGTAAGCAGCACGTTGTCTTGTGACTTGGCCTAATAAATACGCAACTTTAAGTAAGTTTCCTGTTTCAAGTGTGTCACGGTACTTAATCTTGGTAACTATCTCGACGTAACAATGGAAACTTGTTAACTGAATTTTCCAAAAGCCTTCTTGTGCCAATGCGTTTTATCTATATCCAGGTACGAGCAGCGTTGTCGTACTGAAACAGACTTAGCTTATACCATCTATTGCTGATGATTTAATACGAGTATCTGGAATAGAATCATGCTTCGTATAAACTACTTCTTGCTTCGAATAATATTAGTAGCAATATTAGTACCAATTTATGAAGGTCCTTACGCTTAAAACAAAATCTTTGTTGTTTACTTGGTTTCAATAGGGGCTTCAAGATGTTTCGCTACCAATTCCAAAAGTAAAGTCCCTTTCTAATGCCAGCCACCGACTCACTCACGGTGCTTTATTGGGATGAAACGTTTTCTTACACAGTCAAACATGAATACGGTAGCCCTCAACCGTACCTTAATTCCAACATCACCAATGAAGCCATTACCCGGCAACAAATTCCAGGGTCAGGTTACCCGTTACCCGTTACCCGTTACCCGTGATGACAATAAACTCCGTCCATGTATCTTCCAATTAGCACCATCTGTTGTTCGGGAGTCCCCAATTAGGAGGCTTCGGAGGTCATGTGACCGCGCCAGGGGACGGCTCCAGGGTAGGGGGCGGGAGGGGGCTAATTACCGCCGCGCGACAATTACTATCGATTATCTGGAGAGCCGCGACCGGCCGCGGCCGCAGGGGGCAGCGCAGGGGCGGACTACAGTAACCTCATGTTAGCGATTCATTAAAGGTCCTTTTCTTAATATTGATATCGCATAAAACTAATTTCTGTTAATTCCATATGGGTAACGTAAACGATTCATAGCTAATACAATGCATAACATCGCGTCATTCAAGAATGAAATATTTACTGGGACAAAAAATTATAACCAAATATGCTATAAAATAGTTAATTATTATGTACCGATAATAATAAAGTCGGGGCTCGTCTCGCTCTTTCTCGCTAAGTCAAACGCCGAGTATCATACTCGTGTTACCCTGGGTTAGGTCCCGTCCCGACGTGCCAAAACAATGGCCCTGTACTGTAATACGTATATTATCTACAACTCAAGATAGGTAAGTACCCTATTATATTCTTCGAGTGAAGAACACTGTATCCTCCACACTACACTCCCCGCATTCGCGACGTGACCGCAATAACTCCCGCCTGGCCCCCGCCGCCGCTCGTCCGCCGCCCCCCGCCCCTCGCCCCGCGTGTGTATAGACACGGGGGCTCTCGGTCTCGACAGAGCCTGCCCTGCCAAAAGACCTTTCGTGTATTTTTGTACGGGTAGGTTACCTAGTTGTAAATGGGATCTACATTTTCAGTCACCTGAATATTAGATTGATCACTAAACTGCGATCCCCTAGTTAATAAATCTGTTCCTAAAAGGTTCCTAAGGAATATATTGGTCACGAAATTAATTAAAACGGTCGCATATCACCTAATTATTGTTGATGTGTCTCCTAAATCACCTAAATAATAGATCGTTCACCTTAGTATTAGACTCTGGTAACCTAAACAGTTAATTGGTCACCCCACTCCTGAGCATCATCATGGTCATCGTCATCGTCATCGTCATGGCAAATAGTAAATAATATTGTCTCAGTCTGGAAATTGTTCTGTTGTTACGGCGCTCATTTTATAAGCCTTTAGACATAAATATAGATAAAGATGCTAAAAGGTACTGAATTACGACATTATTCAAAAGTGTAGAATATCATAAGTTATATCCCTACTCTTACATTCATGTGCAGAGTAAAGCGCTTTACTATTCCACGTCTACGACCCTCCAGTAGGTACGACCTGCTGCGTAACCCCGAGCTCCTACAATTTCCGACGGAGCCCAAATTGAATAGTCTCGTAGTTTGGGTAAGCGAAGGTCTCTCGAGCGAGTTATCTTCTTGCCTAGCTATCAGGGGCCGGATTCTACAAGCAAATCGCATGATAGTGGATATAGAGAGGGCTCAAAATTCCGGTTTTGGCTTGTCTACAAACAAAAAAAACGGTATTTCGCGCTGTCGCTATAGCTGTTGACATGCGATTTGCTTGCAGAATCCGGCCCCCGTTTTTTGTAGCCGCGGCACGTCACGGCACCGTCGACAAGCCAAAACTGGAATTTTGAGCCCTCGCTATAGCCACTGTAATACGATTCGCTTGCAGAATCACAGCCCTGTAGGAGTCTAGATACACAGCTTTCAAGTCGAACACTCTCATACATAATGTACCAGCCCGGTGCCCTACTGCCGGAGGATAGTGAATGAGGAACAGTGAATGTATGAGCGCGCATTATGCTAACTACAGACGCGCTGCCAATTGGTACATTCACGACGAAAATATAGCGGTGCAACTTTCTCATATGGGGCGGCGGCGGCGTAGTTGTAACCACGTATACATATATTTAAAAGGCTCCCGTTTGCGTAAAATTACTTTATAATTAATAATTTCTTAATTGTACACAAGTACTTTAGTTTAGTTTTTTAACCGACTCTAAAAAAGGGGGAGGTTATCAATTTAGTTGTGTAATGTTTATTTTTTTGTGTGTGTTACCTCGAAATTTGTATTATTTATGAACCGATTTCATTAATTTTTTTTATATAAGGTTCCCTTCAGGTTGGTCCCATTTTTTTTAATTCAGGAAGCAGTCCATGAGTCCAGTACTTCGGTTTCTACATGGAAAATACTGTCATCCAGGTAATCAAATTTACGTATTTTTGCCTTTATGTGACTTTATGGCGTTTATGCTCTTTGTCATTGAATTAATTCTGGCTGAGGGCCGATATTTGTTTATTTTGTGTAGTATTTTTAAACCAGAACAGAAGACAGATTTTGTAGGCTCATTATCGTGTTCATTAGATACACTCTCATTCTTTAGTCACTATAATAATTTATTTTAATGTTAACGTGAGTAGTAGTAAGACTGTCTACCCACAGATAAACTGCGAAATGTGGTTTTGTGGGAGTTTTTGTAATTGTAACAATATAAAGATTTTTTCAATTGAATTTTATTTAATTGAAACGCATCCCGGTCATGAAGTCAGTTTTTTAAGTTTTTAACTTGGTGAATTATGTTTTGTGGCTACTATCATGGGTTGCCACATTAATTCCGCCAATGTCACGTAATAATACCGTCGTTCTTTCGAAAGTCGTCGAAGTAACGCAAATTTTTGCTATTATACACTTTAAATTTTGCTAATTGAGATACTTTACAATCAGGGCAAAATATTTTTGTCCGTATAAGTAATAAACGGTCAATGCAAGTAGGATCGCGCACCAAGGTTTCCGATCACACTTGGAGAAGCGTACCACGTATAATTAGGTTTCCACATAAAAAACTAAATTATGCTGTCATGTAAACCTAATTTAATATTTTTGTAGAAATACAAAAATTTGCAGTTTTAAAATTTTTTCTTTACTTGTTGCATAAGACCTTGCATTATGCCAAATTTAATGATTACAGGCCTACGGTAAGAACCCTATAGGTTTTGGGTCCATTGCGATTACTATGAAAATCCAACAATTTTACAGCATAAACGGTCGTATGTTGCTTTATTGTGTTGACCTAGAAGATTGTTTTTTCATAAGAAAAAGCGATCACAGACCTTAAGAATTCATATGAATTTCAGCTATAGATACGTCCAGTCCACGCGTTCTTGATATAAAGGGTCTTGACACACGGACGGACGGACAGACAACGGACAGAAAGACGGACGGAGAACAAAGTGATTCAATAGGATATGGGTAGATCTTCTAAGGGTTTCTTTTTTCCTTTTAAGGATCGGAACCCTAAAAATGAAGCTACACAGGTTGTATACACCGGTATGCCTCGTGCACGAGTATAAATCAGAGGAAAGTACGGCCATTATCTTTTAGCGCGCGCGCGGGAAGCTCTCATTGAGCGCGAAGCTCCGCGGGCCACATCCGGTTCCGGGTAGAAAATGCCGCGAACTACGAACTATTGGGGAGTCAACGAATCCTTGCGCTTTGAGAGTTTTGACACTTTATTATTATACATAATGATGTACTCAGCTCGATATTCACAGTAATATAAATCGTATCAAAATCGTTATATTGTTTACGTGTATTATATTATATCAGTATTGTTGCTTAATAGTAGATCATGATTGTTTATTATTACATTACAATTAAATTACAAAATAAAATTCAAAAACTATAAAAAACTTTAAAAATAAATACAAATGTTATGAAAAATCCACTAAAAATCAATTCGTCGTAGATCATTAAATATTGAACTCGTAAAACTGGCTTTGATTTTAGAGCAGTTGACGTAGGTACCCGGGCGGGTACCCTGCCAAGTTCTCGGTTCCGCGAATCCGAATTAGACCGGATAGCTCCGGACGGTTCCGCGGATTAGTGATGGACGCGGGGCCGGCACAAATAAACGGAATACGTGATGAGAAATTGTGGCGATTTGTTGTCTGTGCGCCCTGTGATGAGGGCGGGGGAGGGAGGGGAGACCAGCTCGTAGTTATATTTACTGCTCTACCTTCATCTTAACCTTATCGTACATACACATAATTATTTTACAGATTCTGTGGTAGGAGGCATGTTTGATAGTCGAAAATAATTGTATATATAAGAAAATCAGTGGCTACTTGACCCCATAGATGCCTATGTTTGAGTCAAGTCGCGTTTGGATCGCGTTGAAGTTTATAATGTTTTACCGTGAAACCGTTAAAACATAATTATCGTCTTTAATCTAACTTTTCCCATCCAAACAACCAACATTTTCATCACTGCACATTTTCAATAAGCTAATTTGAACGTAGCTTCCCAAGTCTTTTAGTTCCAACTTGCACGGGCAAGTCTCTATTTGACTTGATACAGTTGCGCTTGCTGCAAGTGCTGTAAAGGGCTTAGTTCTGAACTGTGCTGTAAACTGCTGGAACATTAACATGCGAAGTTTTGAAAGCCCTCACATTTGCAACACGGACATACGAGCCGGATTTTGCAAGCGAATCGCATGTCCATAGCTATAGCGAGAACACAAATTACCGGTTTGTTTGTAGCTGGAGCAGCACGTCTCGGCGCGGTCGACAAGCTGGAGCAGCACGTCTCGGCGCGGTCGACAAGCTGGAGCAACACGTCTCGCCGCGGTCGACAAGCTGGAGCAGCACGTCTCGGCGCGGTCGACAAGCTGGAGCGGGACGTCTCCGCGCGGTCGACAAGCTGGAGCAGCACGTCTCGGCGCGGTCGACAAGCCACAACTGGAATTTTGAGCCCTCGCTATATCCACTTTCATGCGATTCGCTTGCAGAATCACGGCCCAGTTTGCAGAAAACTAGGGAACATTCGTCAGGCCTGGTACTTACAAATATTATAATGTTTAACTCTGTAGCGAACTACCTACTCTGTCAGGAGCTTTGAAGTTGACAAGTCATTTGCATAAAATACCTGCAGTTGCATTTTTATCTTGAGTCAGATACTGCTGAAAAGTCATGTAAGATGGCAAACTTAATTAGTGCAACATTCAAAGTTTATCATCTCTTGAGTGTCTGATATTTCTTACTTATTTTACGGGGGAAAATTAGGATTCGTAATTTTGTCACAAATATTAAAAGAAACACTTTTGCAGCCTCATTGCGTAAATTGCATTCCGCAGTTTTCATGAAATAAATCGTCGCGAATTCCTCCCATATCCACTTCCGTCACCGCGTCAGTGATTACATCGATAAATTACAATGATACGCCGGACGTAATGTCGCCCGCGTCACAGGTCAGCCCCTAATAAAAATGCCCGTGCATCAGTGACCGCCGGAATCCGGTAAATTGAGGGCGCTATAAGCCGGATCGAGCCGGGCCGGCATTCCCGGAGCTAAGGCCCGGCGGCCGGCGGCACGGCGGCGCGGCGCCGGGAAAGGAATACTCGAGATAATTCAGCGGTCAGTGTATTACGTGTTAGTTTACTCAGTGAGTAAAACTTGTAAAAAGATGGCTGAATAATTCGTATGTAGACACCAGCTAACTCTTGTGGGCGGGAATACAGTTTGCGTAATTTATTTTAGGGAGAAGCAGCTACAAAATTAAGTCACTTTTATAGACAGTCAAGCGATTCTATTGAAATAAATTACAATGTTAAGTACTCTTTTAAGTGCCTACCTAAAATGTTAACCTGTATAATACCCATAGCCCAGATGAGTTTCTCATAGAAGCAGCAATACCATCTGAAATGTTCAAAATGCAATCACTCTTGTTTCAATAAAACGATTGTTTTCCCTCTGTTCTTGTAACGGCATAAATGGCTAAGGCCGAGCCACCGCTGTCAGAAAGCTATGATCGTCTATTCTATCTACCCCCAAAGAGATGTCCCAATTCAGCTGTGATAATTACAAGTCCAGTATGATAAATCTGAAATTTTCGTTTATTGAGAATCCATTAGATGTGCAACAATTTAACGGAAGATTGGTTTAGGAAGCTAAACAGAGAAAATTATGTATGCCTGCAAGCCGGTAATTCGCATCAGTTAGCGGTGTTTTGCGCCAGATCGATCTTTGTTATAATTTGTGTACTAGTACCAGTTATTTTTTTGTATATAAGGGCGCTTGGAGCTTCTTTTACGTGGTCGACCACAATTTATAATATTTGTTGGGATATCGTATGGTTATTCGTCGTAGTGTTACGACGTGAGTACTCAATGATATTTTATGTGCTCGCTAATAGCGGCTTTTGTGGCTCCAATTACATAATTAGTTCACGGCAATAACGATCCAAATAGACCGGGTTTACACAATTGCGATTTGATTTTCCGAAATGGGTCTGAACTAACGGTTTTCCTCGATAGGAACGTAACGTTTTGAAACCTTCAACTCTGCGCAATTCGAGCTGGATGTTATCGAAACGTTTTCTTTAGCGCTTTAGAGACCTAACCCTCTCCACAACGAGTTACGTACTTCGGGAAATACCGATTTAGGTACCTCGTTACCACAGCTCGCCTCGACTGAGCCCAGCAAAATAAATGCGTGACACAATCTACACGTTAGGTCTCCCAGCGAAATTGACATTTAATTTAAAGATGCAACTTGAATCAAAACGATCCAAGGCAAGGCAAAATATCTACCCGTCTATAAACAATGAACTTTAGACTGTAATTTGATCTCTTCGCGCGTCCCCGACAACACTCAAATGTCAAAAATATCAACAGGATAAGTTATCTGAGTTGACAACGTTTATACTGTCTTCTGAATTTGTTATTTACATCCGCGGAACCCCATCGATCAAACAGTCTTCCTATGCCCTAGACAACCTAGGTTTAGCCGCAACTAAACTCCTGTCTAGCCTAGTCTAAAATCCTAGTGTTTTTACCATGTCCATCATCGACACCACTCGAAGATGGTTGTGTGTGAATTGAATGTGTTTGTGTGTTCAACGACTTGTGTATGGGAATTTCTAACTCACTACACGAAAGGGATGAGGAAAGGATCAACTCGCGAATTTCCTAAGAGCTAATCCAGGAATCCTATGGTGAAGGAAAAGGGAAATTAGGGTCGCTCCAAGCCCAGACTCAGACTCAGATTAAAAATTACCTAAAAGTTCTTATCTAACGACCCATGGATAGTTTTGGAATTTGGGGTAGGTTGATTTAAAGGATAGGAACCGATTTATATCTCGGCTCTTCAGACTCACACGAAATGCCACTGTAGCACACAATCACAAATCTTCCAGTTCCAGACGCGTAAAACAGCTGACAGAACTGATCAGATTTAACAAAGACACGTGCACCACAGTGGTTTGACGTACGGACTGAATCCCATTTCCACCCCCGTCAACGTATTTATATGGGCCACCCATTGGCAAGACGGCGACCCCCCCGCAAATACTGCCCAAGCGCAAGCTCCTTATTACTATCAACACAGGGTCTAGTTTCAATCAAACATTCCATGCACGCCCGCTGTCTACAATTTTGTGTATGTATAATTTCTATAATCAACCATCGGTTATGACTTAAGTCATTTGGTATTGTTGATACACAAAATTTGTCGATCGCTGGCTATAAAGCGGTTGCAATTAATTAAGCCTGACTACCCGACCGCTAGCGTCTTAGACAAAGATCACTGGAAAGATATGCTAACCCGTGATGTCAGACTCACCACAACGTAATAATCAATCGCAACTGTATATTTGCAGTCAACACATTAGCTTTCTCCGCATAGCTCCATAAGAAACTTCCATTATTTAGTTATCAATAATTTATTCAGCGCGCAGCCAAATCGGCTCTGATCCCTACACATTTCGCAGGAATGCGACAAAAAAACCTGACCCGACTTCTTTTCCCCGAAACCCATTGTTGTTCACAGTTGTTTCTTGCCAAATTACTTCGAATTTCTCGATGACCCAAGCGTTAAATGAACTGACTCTTGCACTCAATGTGTGAACCATTACAGCCCCCTCCCAGACCTTGAGACACTGTTTATCTCAGTTAAACATGGCGCAAGGATCTCATTACCACAATGCTAACCCATGCTTTGTCCATATCTTCTCTATATGCACGGACATCTCAAATCATGTACACAGACCGATGAATTTATCAATTATGCGTATAATATTTACACAACTCGATTGAGCTCCCTCCTTTCTTATCTTATTTATCTACCTATCTATACAACCTCGCACACCCGCACCTTATCCTAATTGGTATTACTAGTATATACATATATATATTTTTTTTCCTTTTTGTTTTTTTTTTTTGTTTTTTGTTTTTTTTTTTTTTATTTTATCTTATTTGTCTACGCCCTTATTCGTCCTCATATAATACCTGGCTATATTTATAGTATTGTAGTTACCCAATATCTCGTTTGAAACCGGATCTACTAAAGTATAACAGTTCGGATATACCACTGCCGAAATAACATAAGGCCCTTTATACAACAATGAAAATTTCCGCATGATTTTATGTTCTTTATTTGAACGCACAAAAGTCCTAATTTTCGCATAATCACCTATACGATATACTTCTAACTTACGCCGTTTGTCTGCCTGTCGCTTACGTAGTTCACTAGCAATTTTAGTATTCTCTATCGCTACATTCCGTACCTGTTCCGTATCGCGCACACTATGACCTAATATCCATTCATCGCCTAATTCTTTGTCAATGGTTAACGGTTCCCGCCTACCAAACGCCAACTCATTAGGAGCGAATCCGGTGCTCGTGTGTTCGATATTATTGTAACAACTTTCAATGTCCGGTAACGCGTCGACCCAACTTCGATTACTTCCGCCGCAATAGGTTCTAATCAGTCGACCTAGCTCACGATTCACTCTTTCCACGCTGTTAGAATTTGGACAATACACCGACGTATGAGTGACCCGAATCCCTAGCTGTTTGAGACCATATTCCCAAACTCTCGATATGAACTGAGGTCCATTGTCTGTGATTATAGTTTCGATAGGTATTTCCCTATGAAATCTCTTTGTACAAGCGAGCACGCTCCTACCTGTCGCTTTCCGCATTGGATACAATTTTATTACCTTACTGTACACGTCTTGAATCACGTATATATATTGATATCCGAATTTACCTACGGGCAATGGCCCATAAAGGTCCGAGAAAACTTTCTCACCCAACTTTTCCGCCAATACCGGTGTACAAGGACCAACGGTATTATTAGTACTTGGTTTGACCTTTTGACATATGTCACAACTTCTTATCACCGTGTTAATCACCCTACTCATGTGAAGAAAGTAATACCTGTCCTTCATCAGTGCTAATATTTTATATCTGCCGTAGTGACCTATTTCTTCATGTATGTGTAATATTAGTTCCTCCTGTAATGATTCCGGAATCACTAACAACCGTACGTTCCGCTTCGGCACGTGAAAATATAACGTATCACCTACTAGCTTGTAATTATCAAATCCTCTCGTGTCCGCATCTACCACCCCACGTCTGATACAATCGCTAATTCGATTTAACCGCTCATCTTCGCTTTGTAATCTCGCAATGTCCCGTAAACTCGAAATAACACTTGCGGTATTCGACGCCTGAAACCAGAATATTCCCGGCTGAACATTTATACTGACATTCATACTTCCATGACCCGCTGTGTGCCTGCTTAGCGTGTCGGCAATTTGATTGTCAACCCCACGCACATATTCTATATTGTAATCGAATTGCTCCAAAAACATAATCCACCTAGTTACGCGTGCCCCCAATAAAGTCCACGACTTAATGAACGTCAAACTCTTATGATCTGTTCTAATAACAACTTTTTCTCCTCGCAAATATATCTCAAATCGCTTTAAAGTATATATGACCGCATACATTTCCTGTTCGCTTACAGACCATCTCGTCTGAGCTCCCCGAAATGCTTGTGAACAAAAACCTATAATTCGTTCATGGCCCAAATCATCTAATTGATAAACGTAACCCCCAATTCCTATAGCGCTGGCGTCGCATTGAACATAATACGTCTTTCCCGCCAATGGCTGACTCAATACTATACTTTCTGAAAAACTTCTTTTTATCTCGTCAAAAGCACTCTGCACATGTGCACTCCAAACGAATTTGACTCCTGACCGTAATAAATTGTACAATGGTTGCGTTAGTGTTCCAAAAATTTTTTATGAATCTCCGAAAGTAATTTATGAACCCCAAAAACGCTCTCAATTGTCTGATACTTTTGGGTGATGGATATAATTTGAGTGTTTCGACTTTGTCCGGGTCCATTTCTAAACCATCTGTAGACAATATGTGCCCCAACAACTTGACCCTTTTTTGTGCGAACTCGCATTTCTTTAGTTTGCATGTGAAGCCCGCGTCTTTCAATTTACTCAGAACCGTGTCCACTTGAGACAAATGCTCGTCGATGTCACCCTCAGTTAAAATTGCCAAATCGTCAACAAAATTTAAACAATATGACCTAACCTCTGGCCCTAGGATTAAGTCCATCGCCCTCGAAAATGAACCTACACTGGTTTTCAACCCCTGAGGTAAAACATTGTAAACGTAACTTCTGCCTTGATATACAAAACCCGTGTATCGTTTAGATTCGTCTGATAACGGTATAGCAAAGTACGCATCTTTGACATCGATGACCGCTATGTAATTTATCCTGTGACCCGACTGCAATATCTCACTCATTAAAGGTGTAGTTTCAACTTCCCCAACCATTCCCGTGTTTAATTGTCGCGCATCGAGTAATATCCGAACCTCCCCTGACTTCTTTAGTGCACAAGTCAATGGACTGCTGAAATCCGTAGATTGCCTGCTAATAATACCTATCTGTTCCATTTCCTCCAACCGTTTTGTTACTTTATCGCGATGCGCAAACGGTATGGGATAGCTTCGTTTTACGAAAGGCGTTTCATCTCTCATTTTTATCTCATGTATATATTTATTTGTCCGACCTACCCTATCGCTAAACAACTCTGCATGTTTATTTAACACCGGCAATAACTTTGTTTTGTGTTCAACAGGTATTGATGAATTATTTACATATTCCTCTATCGTATTTCTACTGGTATCTTGGTCCTGTACTTCCATTGTACAACAACAAGCTTCCTGATCGGGCCCCGTACCTAGTGGTGTTTCACACATCCGCCCGGCGCTTCGTATAATTAGCCTCTTATTTCCCTCACACATTAAACTGGCTCGCGTCTGTTGTATAAAATCAAACCCTAAAATTAAATCTTTAGGCACCCTTGTTAATACTAGCATTGGAGTATCGATAACGCATTCACCTATTGTTAATGGTAACGTGACTAACTTATCCACCTTCTCTTTACTGACCCCAAACGCACCTGTGATTCTCAAACTTGGGATCGGTATTTCCGTTGGTTTTCCCAATTGCCTGCATACTTCATCATACACACCCCGACTTATTACACTGACTTCGCTCCCCGAATCAATCAAACTCCTCACAACAGTATTTCCAATACACACATCTATCTCAGGTAATGTCAATGTACTACATAAATCGCGTCCACACTCAGTCGAATTGTCGTCTCTGAATATCGTATGTAATCGCCTGTCATTCCGGTCTCTACAATCCAAACTCGTTTTTCCATCTAAACATACGGCATATCCATGCGCTTTATGCGCTAGTAATTGTATAAATTCATTCACACCCACGTTCGAATCCAAATTACACAAATCATATAGTGTATGATCTCTTTCAATTTGATCGACTGTCCATCCAAAACGTAATAAATATCTGAGCGCGAACGACCCGCGCGAGTCCACTAGTTTTTTTGAATTCTGATTTATCGCATTATTCCTGTCACTTGAACTTTGCCCTGCCTCTGTATTACCAGAACTATCATTGCCCTTTTGGAACTCTATTGCCTTGAAACTAGCCTGAGGCTGTCTACCTCGGAAATAACCGCGAGCGCGCGTCCCAAATTCGTTTTGTGTCTTTGTTCCCGCGTTATAATTATTCCTACGACTCACCGCGTTATACCGCATCGTATTTACTCGGAAAGCACGATATTGCCCTCGCATGTAGCTATTCCGATTTACATTGTTCGTATTTATTGTCTCCGATCTATGCAACGCATTTAATCCTCCATCAATATTCCGTTCTAATTGTCGAAGAAACTCGACCGCGTCTCGTATCGTCATTGGGTCTTTCCTAGCAAAATACGCTACCTGAATATCGCGCGGCAACTGTCTGAAAATTGTGTTGATCTTCTCCGTATCAGTAAACGGTATCGTTAGCTCATATATGCTATTCAATTGAGAGGCAAAGAATTCTTCCATGCTTTGACCTTCCTTAGAATCGAACTTCGCGGTTAGGAATCTTTGTTTAATTAATTCCTGTTCATTATCTCCCCAGAATACCTCTCTGAAATCTTTTTCAAAATCCGAATAGGTACGCCATGAATCTCTGTATATGCTCATTCGAACTTTTGCAATTCCTACCAAACTATCAGTTGCCCATATCAAAGCCCTTGAGTTATCTCCCGAGACCTTAATATAAGCCTTCAGATCTCTTAAGAAAATCATCGGATTTTCCGAACTCCGCCCATCGAATGTCGGCAACTTCTGTGTCATTTTCACTATGCATGTTTGACGTTTTTCTACCGATTGTTCAACCGTCTCTAGTTCCTGTCTGTCTGTCTGTCTGTCCGAAGTCCTACTAGCATTACTACCACGTTCCCCGCTATTGTTTGAACTAGAACTCCGTTCCAAACTGTCTAATCTGCTCACTATTTCAGATAACAATTGAGTCACCTGTCCTGACGCAATTCCATTATTAAGTCCACTCGTCTGCGAAAGTCTGTCTGTATGGTCTTGTACAACCCGACTAACATTTCTTTTAGGTCGCCCCATTGTTTCTCGATACTAAACCCTCTCTTTGTTCGATGAATTGTGAAACCAATGCCCTTTTTTTTGTAGTTGCTTATTTGTCTTACTTTTACAAAACTGAACTGTTTAAAATCGTTTCTACGTTGTGTTATTTTTAAATAGTAACGCGCTAGACCTTGATTCTTTTAGAATATCTAGGTATTATACTCTAGAATATCCTTCGGTCTCGGCACCAAAAATTCTGTAACGGCATAAATGGCTAAGGCCGAGCCACCGCTGTCAGAAAGCTATGATCGTCTATTCTATCTACCCCCAAAGAGATGTCCCAATTCAGCTGTGATAATTACAAGTCCAGTATGATAAATCTGAAATTTTCGTTTATTGAGAATCCATTAGATGTGCAACAATTTAACGGAAGATTGGTTTAGGAAGCTAAACAGAGAAAATTATGTATGCCTGCAAGCCGGTAATTCGCATCAGTTAGCGGTGTTTTGCGCCAGATCGATCTTTGTTATAATTTGTGTACTAGTACCAGTTATTTTTTTGTATATAAGGGCGCTTGGAGCTTCTTTTACGTGGTCGACCACAATTTATAATATTTGTTGGGATATCGTATGGTTATTCGTCGTAGTGTTACGACGTGAGTACTCAATGATATTTTATGTGCTCGCTAATAGCGGCTTTTGTGGCTCCAATTACATAATTAGTTCACGGCAATAACGATCCAAATAGACCGGGTTTACACAATTGCGATTTGATTTTCCGAAATGGGTCTGAACTAACGGTTTTCCTCGATAGGAACGTAACGTTTTGAAACCTTCAACTCTGCGCAATTCGAGCTGGATGTTATCGAAACGTTTTCTTTAGCGCTTTAGAGACCTAACCCTCTCCACAACGAGTTACGTACTTCGGGAAATACCGATTTAGGTACCTCGTTACCACAGCTCGCCTCGACTGAGCCCAGCAAAATAAATGCGTGACACAATCTACACGTTAGGTCTCCCAGCGAAATTGACATTTAATTTAAAGATGCAACTTGAATCAAAACGATCCAAGGCAAGGCAAAATATCTACCCGTCTATAAACAATGAACTTTAGACTGTAATTTGATCTCTTCGCGCGTCCCCGACAACACTCAAATGTCAAAAATATCAACAGGATAAGTTATCTGAGTTGACAACGTTTATACTGTCTTCTGAATTTGTTATTTACATCCGCGGAACCCCATCGATCAAACAGTCTTCCTATGCCCTAGACAACCTAGGTTTAGCCGCAACTAAACTCCTGTCTAGCCTAGTCTAAAATCCTAGTGTTTTTACCATGTCCATCATCGACACCACTCGAAGATGGTTGTGTGTGAATTGAATGTGTTTGTGTGTTCAACGACTTGTGTATGGGAATTTCTAACTCACTACACGAAAGGGATGAGGAAAGGATCAACTCGCGAATTTCCTAAGAGCTAATCCAGGAATCCTATGGTGAAGGAAAAGGGAAATTAGGGTCGCTCCAAGCCCAGACTCAGACTCAGATTAAAAATTACCTAAAAGTTCTTATCTAACGACCCATGGATAGTTTTGGAATTTGGGGTAGGTTGATTTAAAGGATAGGAACCGATTTATATCTCGGCTCTTCAGACTCACACGAAATGCCACTGTAGCACACAATCACAAATCTTCCAGTTCCAGACGCGTAAAACAGCTGACAGAACTGATCAGATTTAACAAAGACACGTGCACCACAGTGGTTTGACGTACGGACTGAATCCCATTTCCACCCCCGTCAACGTATTTATATGGGCCACCCATTGGCAAGACGGCGACCCCCCCGCAAATACTGCCCAAGCGCAAGCTCCTTATTACTATCAACACAGGGTCTAGTTTCAATCAAACATTCCATGCACGCCCGCTGTCTACAATTTTGTGTATGTATAATTTCTATAATCAACCATCGGTTATGACTTAAGTCATTTGGTATTGTTGATACACAAAATTTGTCGATCGCTGGCTATAAAGCGGTTGCAATTAATTAAGCCTGACTACCCGACCGCTAGCGTCTTAGACAAAGATCACTGGAAAGATATGCTAACCCGTGATGTCAGACTCACCACAACGTAATAATCAATCGCAACTGTATATTTGCAGTCAACACATTAGCTTTCTCCGCATAGCTCCATAAGAAACTTCCATTATTTAGTTATCAATAATTTATTCAGCGCGCAGCCAAATCGGCTCTGATCCCTACACATTTCGCAGGAATGCGACAAAAAAACCTGACCCGACTTCTTTTCCCCGAAACCCATTGTTGTTCACAGTTGTTTCTTGCCAAATTACTTCGAATTTCTCGATGACCCAAGCGTTAAATGAACTGACTCTTGCACTCAATGTGTGAACCATTACATTCTCTGTTCCTCACAGTGAGTACAGCCGGTTTCTATTCTGCGACGTGTCTCGTTCTCACCTCCCGAAACTATCGGTATTCACTATTCAGCTCTGGACGCGTTGTGTTGTGAATACTAAGCTCGTTTCACGCTTACCTTATTTTACTAGCGTCTACTATCATGCCTCCGTAGAGTTTGCGATCGATCACTCACTGATAATGCCTGTGGATATAAGTTTCGAGTAGGGCGGCGCGGTCTGTCTGTGTGTGTGTGCGTGTGTCTGAGGGTGTGTGTGTGTGTTGGTGAGAATTGGCACAGTTGCCAAGAAACTAGCGGTTGCAGGAAGTGAGTCAGCATGTTGTTGGGGCGGATACTGGACCAAAAATATGCTTACCTAGATTACCACTGACACCGACATTGTCTTTTGCCCTATAATACGTGTGGACGAGACACATTATTGGAATCACCTAAAAATACATGCAGTGAAATGAAAATTCTGTAAATATTTGTTAGTTTTAAGTGTAATTACTACTTTATCTGACATTCCCATAGTAATTGAGCTGGATCTTCCTAACTGCGCAGATAATTCAGCAGATCGTTTATTTTCGGCCCAGTACCTAGCACCACACACAATCTACTTGAGAAGTAAGTTGCTCATCCCTTAAATGTAATTTATTGAGCACCATTTGATAACCGAGATACAGTGTTTTCACTAGTTCGGTTGTCACTGATCCCTCTTATTTTACGAAAAATGTTCCTAATTAAGTATCTCCTTATTTTAGTTAAGTAGAATCTATGTAAACCATGTTATCTGTCAATAAACAAATTTCATTTCATTTCATTTGTTATCAGCACAAAACAGAAATCGAACAGCCACAGTAAAGCTCTTATCGATTGTACGTTTCCATTTCACCCGTGAGTTAGACGCGGTCTCACAAAAGTCTCAGTAAGCTGAATCCGAGGTTGTTCCCTCTCGCTCTAACATGTGAGTGCCCAGACCCTCTCGCTCTAACATGTGAGTGCCCAGACCCCCCAATTCCAAGTAAACAATAAAGTTGTGAAACAATCAGGAGTTTATCGGCGGAACGATTCTCCTGAAGTAGAGACGTAGGGAGCTGTAGGCACACCGCGACTATAAGATACGAGAGTGGTACTCACACCAACCCCCATTAGCCCGATTTACATTTCAATAAGTACAGTACAGTAAATGTAAATTGGACTTTATATTGTAAAATAGTAAAAAAAAAAGATTATTTTCCCATAAACTATTTGATAGCATGGAATTTGTTGTGGATTTGATTACTGATTCTAAAGGCAGTGAAGGTATCGCACTTGGCCGGTTATTCATTTTTTTTTTTTTTTCTGCTCTCCAATTTTTTTATGGGCATTTATAATTTTTTTCGCTGACTATGAACCAACTGCAAAAAACTAACATATTTACAAGATGGAAGGGATTACAAGGATTTAAATTAACTGGATAGTGATGCTGAAAGACAGGTGGTACTGCCAGTATCAAATAGTCACTAAAAAAAATTGTAGGGCAGTTTTTTTTAATATTTCTTTGTCGATATTATCCTTTTTAACCCTGATTTTTGTAAACATAACAGAGGAGTCCTTCTATTTGTGTTAAAATCTGACTTGAATGAACGAATTTTGAATTTTAAATAACTGTATACGTATAATTTCAATATAGAACGGGAGAAATCTTCAATTGTAATGTTTATTATTGCTCAAGATGACAAGCGAATGCGAAATGAAAATCAAGAATGTTGTGGCATGATATGTCGGTTTTCACTAATAGTAAGGGAGGGAAATAGTGTCATACACATACATAACCTGCAAATGTTAGTATCGGATGAATTATCTTGGCACAGTTAAAAAAAAAAACAAAAAAGGTTATTGCTTAACAGAGACATTTACATAGTGTAGGCTGAAGCCTTCTTTTAAGTATAAATTTAAGAGATAAGCTCGCCTTTGCGCACTATTATGTTATTTAAGTTTTATTATTAAGTCACTGTGCAATAAAAAATATGAATATGAATATGAAAATTACCTGTATCAGAAGACTTCGCTCCCTCGTTTCAAGTCATTTAGGTAAGTTAAACAATTAAAAAATAATGATAATAAAAGTGTTAAAAAACATCTAACATGCAGGTACGAGACGATTAAAAGCCAGTGATACATTTATTTTATCAGCCAGTTTTTAAGTTGATGGGGTTAACAATAATATTCTGGCTCTGACTTATTTTGGGATCGAAATATCATCCGTATCGTAAGTGTGGAAGGGTTTTTGTGTGTGTGTGTGTGTGTGTGTGAGAGGGTGTGTGTGTGTGTATGAGGGTGTGTGTGTGTGTGTGAGGGTGTGTGTGTGTGAGGGTGTGTGTGTGTGTGTGTGTGAGAGAGAGGGTGTGTGTGTGTGTGTGTGAGAGGGTGTGAGGGCATGTGTGTGGAGTGTGTGTGTGTGAGAGAGGGTGTGTGCGTCTGTGTATGTGTGAGAGTTCGATAATAACCAGTTTATGTTTAGTTTATTTTATTATTTAAAGTATCTATCAAGATGTTAGGATTTTTAGGTTTTTAGATTTTCAGCTTTAGGATAAATGAAACAGTTGTATAAAGACACATTTCTGCGCAGACAAATTAAGTCGACGTAACATAGCATAAACGTCGTGGTCGTACTGTACTCACTTACGTGTCTCGTTCATAGAGTTTGCATCCTCCTTTCTGCCTTGTCTCGGTTATCTCGGGTATACTCAGCAGTGACTCAGCAAGAGCTCAATTTTATACTTCAACTCCAAAGTAATAAACACAAACAAATTAAGCGTCTTGTGTTCTTCTATAGGGGATGACAAAGGCACAATTACGAACACGTTTTAGTTTTTCAATACTCTATTTTGCCCGCATTTCATATCAAGCAAGTAAGTCGAGTTTGCAACGACGGACGCACTAACCAAGTTATATTTCAGGAAACATTCCCTTCAACTCCTGATAGATTTTAGTACACATTTTTGCGCTAATCTTTACTACTTTTTCGTGCGTAACCTTCTTTTGAACGAGCTAACATCCTTAGTATATTATTATGGTAACGTAATTAACGTGAACTGAACTAGCTCGTAAACTGATGTGGAATTTGATAATATCTGTTAGTTTAGGTTATCGGTGACATGTTCTACCTACAGTAGGTAGGGGGAGGGCAAATACAGGGTCGCCTTCATGAGAGTGAGGTCGACTAGTTTGACAGCGAGACACTGAACTGTTCGGGCAGCATGCCACACACGAGAAAGGCCTTTGTCGTGGAAAAATGACAAATTCTCTTGCCGTGCTAATGTAGAGACATTTTTTGCCCGACAAGAGAAATTCACCGCGATTCAGGCGACCGAGCCTTGTTTGACGCATTGCAAGACCTGCTTAGCTAACCTGGTTAACCTAAAATATTAATTTATCTACTACAGTTGACCCTATAACATCCGCTAAGTGCTTGCTGTGGCAGACGCTTGGTGTTTATGACCGCTGTGATGCGACGAGTGCCGATAATGGCCGACGACGTGTGTAATTTGATCCACCTCCTTTCTCCACGACGACGCGTGATATGACAGCTAAGATTTTACCCGACGCCATAAAGACTCAGCTACACTAGAATTAATTTGCACAGAAGAAACTTATACATTTTAAACAAAGAGTACATATATACACTAACAAATTAATTTCAGTTGAGCACGCCGTCTCCATTGTTCCGGTACTGACGGAAGATCAGCGCCTGAGGGGTCTACTTCTCAGGCACATGCTGAGTCAGAACCCTTTTGCAGATGCCACACCACCCTCAGTTCTAGTGCGATATAGGTACTTTGGTACCTATATCCTATCTATCTTAGTGCAAATTATCTGTGTCTGTATGTTTTATATGTTATTTTGTTTAGCGCTAAGTATCTTCCATGTTTTATATTGTGTGTGTGTGTGTGCGCTGATGCAAATAAATAGATAAAATACAAAATACAAATACTAGGGAACAAAGCCCCAACATGTACCTGCAATATGACGCTGCAAAAGGCATTTTTTGGGACACTGCGCAACGTTGGAGCCTCATATCCAGGCTAATGATTTAGTGTGATGTAATTACATGAGACCAACTGTCTTCCGCCACTGCTGCTCTGGGAATATCTAAAAACTTTCTTTTCAAAGTGTATTGTATCGTCATCATCAGTATGAGCGTATCAGGGAACCCACTGCTGAAAACAGACCTCCTCACGTACCATTCAACACGGTGGTATTTAGGTATCTAATAAGTTTTTTTTTCCGTGACTACCTCTCCTGACTCAAACCATAATTGAAAGTCATATAGGTATTGGTCCTACATACGATTATGATGCAGAAACATACATGATAATCATAGAATATTGTTATTGGGCTCTAAAAGACGCATAACGGAGCGTCGCCGCCGCGCCGCTAGTTTCTGCTATTATACTGTAGACAACGACAGATTAGCCATCACGTTATGGTTATGGACATTATAATCATGAAACTGACGTTAAATATACCTATAATACAGGAACAATGTCACACAATACCTGGATAATTTATATCTGAAGAGAAGAACATTAGCTTTCATAAAAATTATGAGTTCATTTAATGAACGTGTATTGTATTGATATGTAGTGTATGTATGATACATAGATACATATACTTCTGAGTACAATACTGAAAAAGTTATCAATCTGTAAAAAAATATTACTTTGCAAGATCGTAATACAAGCCCAGGTCATTAGGTTGGCCTTGATCGTAATCAATATTTATAAGCAAACTTCGCTGTAAAGCAATCCCATCGAAATTAAGTTAAACGCTTCTTCTTAAGATTTCAGGACTCATTTTGAACAAAACGTAGGCGTCTGCTGGGAGCCGCCGCCGCCGCCGCCTGCATAATGTATGAGAGCGTACCACAGCCACGCGACAGGGGATAATCAATCTTAATCTAAGTAGTTTTAAAGTTTATTGTCGTGGTTGCGTGGCAGAATTTCGGTCCAGATCCCGGGCCTGGACTGTCGGAGGCTATTGAAGGAGGAATGAATGATCGTTGCGTATTTATGAAGCGCCCTCTATTCAACGGGGATTGCGTTATATCGGTGGAGCGATCCGACGCCGACGCCAGGAGTGGAATAAACGTTCGAGGCGTAATCTCGTGATGTCAGATCCGTGATAGTGGACGACGATGAAATGCGGAGATAGCGCCCCGTTTTGTTTCGTCGCGTCGTCGTCGTGTAAACAACAGGCAATTTCGGGACGTCAGCGTTTATCGTTCCACTGTGATGGAGCCGTAGAAATCAATTGGTAAAGCAAAGTCGCTGATAAGTATGCAAACAGCCATGATTCTGGGAAGCGATTTTAATCCTCGAGGATAACGAGTGGAGGGGCGGGCGGGTTTGAAGTATGCCGTCAGTCGTCACGCACCCCACTCCCGCGGGGTCACAGGGGCGGAGACGGGGACTATTTGTATATTTTTGGTTTAGAGGAAGACTTAAAACGAGGCATAATTTAAGCGTGATACGATTACGCGCAACCCAAAAATAAGGTTCCCTCTTTTCATTTCCACACTTAAACATCCCGACCTTTCTTAGAAAAGCCCGGTGCCACTTAGCGACCGTTTCAGTAAATAAAAACACGAGCTTTAATAGTACTATTTTTAGCGCGCGCTTTCCTGCCTACTATTTACTGTACAGCGGAGCTTTCGCATTAAAAATTCACAAGCGTCGGCTAATTTCACAGCTTTTACTGTAGTTAATTTTGAAAAGACCTTTTGTAAGTTCATGCGTATACTTATAAATGTTTAAAGTAGGTAGAAGGGAGGGCGCACTCTATTTACATAAATAATGGAGGTGCTAAAATGTATGTAGGACATATAGTCAGTAGGTACGATATCGTACTGAAAGCAGCGTCGAACGTGACCCAAGCATTTTTTTGACATGACATTTTTCACGATAAGTATTGGAAGTTATTTACCCTCCGGCAACACAGGGTGTAACAGAAGGGTGTGTCATATTTTAGGAGGTTTTTAGAGAGACCATTCTGAGCAACATTTACTATAAAACCGATTAGATCAGAGCAACTTTATTTTTCATTGCTCCATACGTTGTTCCGGGCGCCCAGCAGATTTGTAGAGAGAAGTGAAAATTAAAGTTTCTCTGATCAAATCAGTTTGATAGTAAAAGTTACTCAAAATTATGTCCCTAACAACCCCCTAAAATTAGACTACACCTTTCTGTTACATCCTGTGTAGGCTGACGCATCTGCAGCCGATACAATTGATGAAATCTACTGACAGTTCAAGATTTATTGCTACGAATTATTCCCGTCATACATGGATGGGCTGTATAACATGCACACTTTCGAGACTATACAGGGTGACATTTAATCAGCTGACCATATTTTGGGGAATGATAGTACCCATCATTATGAAGAATTTTCCCCAAGGAACTTATGGTGGCAAACGAAAAAAAATTGTTGGGTCTCCCATAGTAACTTGTATACCTTGAGTTGTAACCTATGTACTGGGGGAAGAATTTTTTTTTTTCATTTGCGACTATATAATGTTTCTTGGGGAAATTGGTTCATAATGATGGGTACTATCATTCCCCAAAATATCGTTTGTTTGTCGGTGTCCATTCAAGCTTAAAACGAAGGAGTGATGACACAAATAAAGAAATTATCTCCCAATTCTAACTGACGTTCGGTGTATTGTGTTGTCGGAGTAATGCTGACGGAGTAGTGTTTAAGATTCCATTATATGACCTATATCAATCTAAATACAATTAATTTCTAAATTATTATTATTAATTAATGTGTACATAATATTCATTTCATGTAAATACTTATTTTATTCTAAATTGCTACACCCTATGGGTAAAATTACATAGTACCTACTTGTGATGCGAAATGTAACACCTACATCAAACATGTAATTTATTGCAATAAACAAATTGAATTGAAAAAATTGAATTGAAAAGAAAGAAATGTTTATTCAATAAGAAATGTACAGTTGCATGTTATAATAACTTAACTAAAGATACATCATCTGTTTATGAGTTATGGTGTTGACATTAAGCACAAGATAACGTCAGAGTCGATACTCCCCAAAGTAGGGTTTCCCCTGTGTTTTGAGATAAGTAGCGAGGCTCCTCCCCTAAAAAAATGAATAATGAAAGTTAACAAACCAAATCAAATATTTTTCTATTTCAATGTGATGTAGATTTAAAATTTTAAAAAATATGTGACCAAAGGAACTTCTTCTTCTTCAGCACTTTTGCGTCCACTGTTGACATATTATGCCTGGCCAAAGGAACTATGTCAAAGACTTATTAAGACTTAGACCATAGACTTTGGCCATATATTTGGCCATTATGGCTCCTCTACATGATCGGCGATTACAGACGATTACGCCCGATCACGATCATGTAGAGGGGCATACTCGGCTCTACTCGCCGATCATCGTCTAATCGTCGCAATGATCGCCACGGTCCGTGTTGTCGGTTTTTCGAGCACGCATCAAATGGAATCGCCGGGTGGTTGCGTTGAGGTGGCTGCCACAGCCCACACGATCGCCGATCATTCATTCGCCATCGGACATAAGGAACTAAGTAAAATGTAAAACGAGAGGGCTGTTTCGTCGCGAGGCAATTTTAAATCAAGCCTTTGTCACTCACTCACATTACGCTTGGTAAGACTTCATGTGTAGAGATGTAATATTTCAGAGGCTAGGTGCAACGATACCTAGGGCCACATTCGACGGCGCGGGCGGCGGTTCTCTACTTTCTAGGTCAGAGCTCCCGTCGAGCGAGAGAGAGCCACACACATCACATATTCATGCGGCGGAACATGAATTATTCTGACACATTATAAAATCGTGTTGTTGAATTTTCAAAAAGTCGCCCCCCATGCCGCCCGCCCAACCCCGCCCTAGACCGCGGCGAGGGCGGGGACACTGCTCACAAACTTAGGTAATATTTTAAGTATTTATTATATCATTATGCATATCATTTATAACCTCGGACTGTGTGCAACTAGAAGCCGAATATTTCCATGAACTACCCTAGATTAGAAATCCGTTTTATTTAACTCGAATGCGAATGTCAAAGTTGACTCGAGAGTATTCCTAATTCGGTTAAAACCTTTCAAGCCCGAGGAAAAGGTAGAGATATGAGGTCATTATATACCCTCCCCTCACCCTTTGTACTGTATATTTTCTATGTCTACCTGCGCAATAGATCGCCCAAGGCACGTAGCACATTACACATATCTCGCCAACGATATTGCGGGAGGTTCCACCTCGCGATTTATACCGGGGCGGCCGGCCGGCGGCGCGGCGCGGGGCGGGGCGGGCGGGGCGCGAGTAACTAATGCCTCTCGCGCCCTACGGCTTCTAGGGAATTGTTTGTAGGCTGTAACTTTACTTTACTAAGAAAGGATTTGTAATAGGAGCCCGTTTTCCACTTAAACGGTTGAGACGTATCGGTGTATAGTAACTACAGTGTGCTCAGCATGCCAGTCTTTGTCTCTCGGTCGACGTCGGGAGGACTTGTCGCATGTTGGAGGCATTAAGACTCGGAATGAAATTGCTTTTTCGAAACCCAGTTATCCTATATCGGTGACGAGTTAAAAATATATTATTTACATACCATAACACTATGAAACCAGTAATAGCGCTATAATCATACTTATAAGCTCATTAATCAGTCCCCTGTCACTCGAACCGTCACCACTACCATCAAAGGTAACATAACCCCAGTTAAATCCAACCATAATTGGTTTCGGGTCACATTCTAAATTGAATTTGTACTTGAGCTAAGTTATATTTGTTCTCATAACTTACGGATAACGTAGGATTACTTATGTATGTACTTCGCTCAAATATGAAAGTTATCGCCACTCGTGCAAGTAATGCGATAACTTTGAGGCTCCAGTTGCTCGGGGTTGATCGTGATCAACTTGTTTCTCACGTGAGCAACATCCCTCATCGGAAGCCACCGGTCTTTCATTTCGAGTGTGGGACGGAAACTTGCGATTATTATTGTGAAACCACCTAATCAAAAAGCACATAAACAAACACTTTGCATTACAGATTGATTACAGTTAATCCACAGATAAGCTTCTACAGATTAACGTAATTCCTCAAAGAAAAGTTATCAGTTTTATAATTAAATGAAACAAGAAGGAAGCACAAGAAAAATTAAAACAAGGTATATGCGTGACGCCATGTTGTATACCCAAAGGTGTTGTTTACTAAGCTACAGTATGCTGGTTGTTTCGTGGCCGCAACCGACCAGATTATGTGGGGTCTCGAACTCCAAACTGATGAGTCTGATTCAAAAGTTTCCACACTCGGGAGCTTCCAGGCCTCGGCTCGACTCCCAGAAGTGTTCCACCGCAGATCAAGTGTTGAGAAACCATCGTAAATCTGCCGCATGAAGTTGGTTAAACATACAAAAGTCAGTTTGATCTTTTCAGCTTAATTTCAAAATCAACTCTAAGTTAATATACATAATATTTTCTGAATCTCAAGTCGATTGTCTGTTTCATGTTATGCAGAATGGAGTATGAAATTACTGGTAAAACGTGGACACATACATCTCTGCAAATGCAAAAGAAAGTTGTGTTAGTTCTAATTTGTCGCCTAACTAAACATAACATCATGTCTCGCCTTTATCCATACGGGGTGGGCACAGGCATCACAGTGCCCGTGCCCACATGAGCCAATGATTCATTACTCCATACGCCTAACCATAGACAATTTGTCTATGGCCTAACTAATCGCTGTCTTTAGCTCGTCCAACTTCCAGAAAAGACCCAGATCTTTCGTTCCAGTTTTCAACCGTCTGTCCAAAGTCCACGGACGGACCGTTGTGTACGTATAGAAAGTAACAGAAAAACATTTCCAAATGTGGGTTCAATTTTATTAGACACTAGCGAGCGCGGTCACCAGAGCCTCATAGATGCGGATCCCACGCAGGAAGGTGGCAGCACTCAGACACTCGTCGACGTCATGCAGTCTCACTTGTGTGTTGTTGATCGGACTAAACCCAACGGCTGGGATCCCGCGCGCGCGCAGCAACTGACTGTCGGTGCCAGCGGGGAACACGTGCTGGACCAGCGACAGGTTACTGAAACAAACATGTAAACATTTAAATATATGCACATACAGTGCTTCTGGCCCCACACTAGGACACCCTGTGTCGTAGTAACCAGAAGCAGCGATATCACAAACCTGTAAACATCCAAGACCTGGTTGTTTTTTTTTTGGTTCTTTATCCCCAGCTTTGGAATCGAACCCGGGACCTTACATTACCTTACGTTACGTTATCTTAAACATCATCATAATCTTAAACATCTGTCCGGGAACCCACTGTTGAGTGTGAACTTTCTCAAACACACGGCATTCAACTTGGTCCTGTGCAACCCGCGTCTAATGTTTTCCTGCTAATCTCCCTGTGTCATCGCACCATCTGACAGGATACGGTCTTTGGCCTTTTCTTAACCACCACTCGGTTTTCATCCCGCGGCATTCTAAGTGCACACTTCCACCTGAGCTTTCTTAAATTATAGAGTTGTCTTGCCACTTGTAAGTTGATCGATAGTCGATTCAAAAACCACATTGTTTACCAGAGGCTGTTTGCGTCGTCCTCTTAATACATAACAGTTCACTACTCGATTTGTCTTTTGTCTCTAACATAGTTTTTTAGCCTGAGCACTAAGCGGAGTGCGTAGGGGAAGGGTTGGGAATTTATGCTCTACGGAAAACGATAGCGTTAGCCTCCAAATATATCCCAGGAAACCCGTTTCCAGTTTTCTATAATTCTCTATCGGCACACGTGACCAATAACTCTATTCCCCCCCTCCCCCACTGCTCCTTGCCACCCCTACCTCCGCCGCTAACGACTTCGAGTAATTAGCAGAATTAGCTGCGACACGGCAGAATGTAACATTCCACGTAACCTATTGCCGCCGGGTGCCTCACCTGACCAACCCGATAAATCTAGGGGCACTTCAGTAAAAGTCCCACATACCAGGAAGACAGCCTTGGAATGATCACAGAATACACCAACCGCATCCTGTGATCCCTCCCACGCACTATAGAGGTGTTGTATGTATTATAGTGCTACTCCGGCGTATTTGTTTATCTGCCTTTGGTGACACCATTTTTTTTTTTGTGGAGTAGCCCTGATGCGATAAAGTGAGATTGTAGTTGATTCAGTATCACCTATTGAAATACTTTGCTCAACACTGGCAAAACGGTCTGAAGTTTGCAGGGTCTTCCTTGCTACCGGATTTGAAAAGTGTTTCTATGAGTTACTGTGATCTATATCCACCTTACAATTTTCATTAGGCTCTAAAGACAAAGATAATACAAGTAATAATAATAGTTCTCCTTTTGAGATTTAGCAATGGAGCAAGAAATGGAATAACTATCTAATGCGGGCAAACTTAACATATGGGGCGTCGCGTACTGAATCGCACGGCAATCTAGCTAGCTATAGCGAGGGCTTGAAATTCTGGTTTGATTGTAGCCGACGCGGCGCGTCTCGAGTACTCGACACCGTCGACAAGTCAAAACCGACTTTTTGCGCCTCCTCCCGGCCCTGAAATATACCTATGAGAAAATGTGTGTATCTACGTATTTCTCTATCAGTCTATAGTTAGAAGTTACAGAAAAAAAAGATTTAATAATTGACTTGAGATTTTATTTCCATCAGACATTAGCGAGCGCGGGCACCAGAGCCTCATATATACGGATCCCGCGCAGGAAGGTGGCGGCGCTGAGGTGCTCGTTATGTTCGTGTAGTTTCAGCTCGGTGCCGTTCATCGGGCTGAAGCCGATCGCGGGGATGCCTAGTTCACGGAGGTACCGGCTGTCGGTGCCGCCGGGGAACACGCGCTGCACGACGGACAGCTTTCTGCAACAAACATGGATGGTGAAGAGCCTGGAGTGCGCTTCTGCTTCTTCTTCAACAACAACAACATAGCGTCACGCTTTTTCATCATCATAATGATGCCCACTTTTAGCCAGTTATCACCACTCCATTTTGCGTGGCAAGGGGCTAGCCCATCACCGCAGCTATGGAGAAATGAAGGTTTCCTCACAATGTTTTCCATCACCGTTAGAACATCCGTTGGTACATGGTCAGCACTGAGATTCGAATCTGCATCGTGAAACCCACTAGACCACGGAGCTGCTTCTTCTTCTTCTTAATTATCTCCTCGCTTGTCTGCCGGACGTTAAAACCCACTTTCTTTGTATGTTTTTTCTTAGGTTTTGAACTTCAGCCACTCTGGTTGAAAAAAGCAAGCCGTTGTTTTTTGCCAGATGGTCGATTGTTTATAGTGCTTCTCCACTGCTGGAAGTTGGCGTTCAGCTCTCCATACTTCTATCTGTTTTTCGCCAGGCGCAATCAACTAATTTGGCCACTTCTGTACGGTCACGCCGCACAATATTGTGATCAGCAACCTAGTTTAAGTCACGCGTCATGCGAACTTACTTGTATGATATTTAACTATAGCTTAGCTGAGTCTTTATACAACTGTATACCTAGTAACATCAATAAATAGTAATCCAGCAATAACTCTGATTTAACTCATAACTTCAACAACTACTTCGAGTGTGTGGGATAATAACGTAAACTACGGGTTAGACCATACAACTTCCTTCCATTCCCTGATGTTGCGGATTTCATGGCTTCCTAATGCTGCCTGCGCGGCTTCCTCATGCTGCCTGCGCGGCTTTCTCATACTACCTGCGCGGCTTCCTCATGCTGCCTGCGCGGCTTCCTCATGCTGCCTGCGCGGCTTCCTCATGCTGCCTGCGCGGCTTCCTCATGCTACCTGCGCGTCTTCCTCATGCTGCCTGCGCGTCTTCCTCATGCTGCCTGCGCGGCTTCCTCATGCTACCTGCGCGTCTTCCTCATGCTGCCTGCGCGGCTTCCTCATGCTGTCTGCGCGTTTTTTCCCTTATACCTTGCCTATGACACCTAACGAAGTCGGTGCCGTTTGTGTCTAAGCACTTTTAAGGTCAAGGTGAGTTCTCAGTAGTATCTAGCGCTTCGCAGAATTTCTTTGTGCATGACTCTATGGACCCAGCTTATACAGTTTGGAAACACAATATTTTAAATTCGACAGGCCTTGCAAATTTTATTTCTCTTAATGGTTCCAGAAAGACTTTCTTGCATGTAGTTATAAGAAACTAGTGAACACAAGAAAAATTCTGCAGTCCTTCTTTAGGTGACCCTAAAGAAGGACTGCAGCATTTTCTTGAACGGGGTAAACTACCATATAATAAAATACCCACGGCGGAAAGACCAATTTACGGACATTACAAGTGCTAAATCTCGTGAAAAATTGTTGCTGCTTGGGAGTGTACCTGGATGATTCACTATTTTCGTGTCATGAATGGAAAGATGAAAGAAGGAGGCAGCAAAGCGGCAACTCGCAAGACGTCTAGGGGCACCAGCCAGATGGGCGGGTGACATCATCGCCATACTTGGAAGGAATTGGATGCGGGTGGCTCAGAACCAGAATGGATGGTGGAAAAGATCTACCCAGCAGTGAATATAGATTGATTATTTAATTGTATGGGTACTTACAGTTGATCAGCCGCGGCCTTAAATGCCAGCCAGTAAGGGTTGCTGGAATCCAGCTTGGTGGGTACTACGTACGGCTGCTTCTGAATGAACTTGTATGTCACTCCTTCTCCTGCCTCCGCGCACCAGCGCTTGATCTGGGACAAAAATATGGAGATACACTCGTATAATACGAGGCGAGATTTCTCAGTGCAACGAGAGTGAAACAGACGTATGCTGAGGCCACGTCCAGAGTGAATGCGCTGTGACTAGGGCCCGAAAGTCAAAGTCAAAGTCAAAATTCAAAGCGTGGCGGGGCCGCAAGTTAGCTACACCCGCTTTGGTCGCTACTGTATGGATGGACGCAAGCGGCGGCTTCGTATGTGCGATATTTGGAAGTGACCTTTACTTGCTAATATGGAACCCTTCATGGGCGAGTCCGACTCGCACTTGGCCACTTTTAATAGCTCTTTCAAAATTTACAACTATCATGCATGGCCGCCAAACTTCCATCAAAACTCAAAATTGACTAAACTCTAAGGAAACGTCTAAACCTCGCCAACTTTACCCTTAGAATGCAATTTTGAAAACAATCTCTTGAGCCAGTTTGAGTCGAGGGTGAATCGCGTAGGGGCCCAACTAAACATACGAGCGTAGACTTGAAATGGTCGTCTTCAAACATGTTGCTGGAAGAATGTTTTAATGAAATTGATGAGGGTTCGTCTACCATATCCTCAAACTCCTGGTGGTTGACGGATAGCGCGAGGCGGATGTCGAAGGTCGCAGTCAGTGACTCAGGAACCACGTTCTCTTGGATACCGCCCTGATGAGACATAATTAAAACATTTTATCCTAAATTACACACAAACAAATAGATAGTAGATAGTCACGCAAGACTTTTAAAAGACAAAGTGGCAGAGGAACATTATTTGCAAAAGTATTTAAACAATTTGCATGATTGGATACTTCGCCACTGTGAAGTGAAGTATGATAACTTACGTATGAAGCCATGATTCATTTTGAACATTCAATTTTATCGACTATTCCGTCCGCCCCAAATCAAACGGTCTGTTTGATGTAATGTTTGTCCACAATCTATTCTGCATCAAACTCAAATGTTTATTGCGTTCTATGTGTTGTTGTTGGACGTTGGTTGGTTGTTCGGTGTTGTATGCACTGGACTTCTATCCCAAATTCTAACAATAACAGGTAAGCACTGAACTACTCTTATGAGTAGACATCAAATTATTCATGTATTTGGCTAGCACAAGATACTCAGACTTTATAAATACTAGTGGCTCTGTGAGCTGTAGACCTCGCGAGTATGTCGGTGGGAAAGCTGAATTGAACTGAACCTAACACACATCAAAAAAATAACCCAAATAATTTTCTTCAACAACACATACAAACTTATGAATGTACCTCGTTACGTACATGCAGTATGAAAGTAGCCGTACCAATAACTTTGTAAAATACATTTTGCGATCTAAAATACAACCTATTGACTTTTAACTAAAATTATATAGTCTGTTTCACTCTCATGGTCTTTACAAATCCAACGACACCTCAATTGTTAATATCCATTGAGCCGTTTGGGTTGTAGCGATTTTTTTACATTTTAAAACCCCATATCTCCGCCATTTTGAAAAAAATCCATTAAATGGCTCGACAAAAAAAACTATTTAATTGTTCAACCTACTCACAAAATTTCACGCGAATCGGTTGAGAAATGCGCCCTGTAGAGGAGAACAAACAAACAAACAAACAAACAAACAAACAAACAAACAAACAAAAAACAAACAAACAAACAAACAAACAAACAAACAAACAAACAAACAAACAAACAAACAAACAAACAAACAAACAAACAAACAAACGAAAGCATTTTTGGCCAATCCTGAAACGGAGACGCTTCGCTCGCTCGGTCAACCAGTGCAAGGTATAAGCAATCTTCATTTTTTTGTTAGCTTCTGAGAGAGAAGGGGTTAAGAGTCTGTTGAGTTACTGACCCGTAGCTTGGTGAGGTTGATGGTGGTGACGTCACCGACAGTCGCCTTTGGGTCACTCTTCAGTTGCCTCTTGTTCTGCTCGCGAAGGTCCATGAACTTGTCGATGATGTAGCGAATCTGTTATTCACATCAATACATTAGGAGAGCATTTCACCAACGAAAAAGTAAATTTTACTCGAGAGTATCTTCTACTTTTTCATAGACACCATTACCTCATTTTGAACTGTCTGTCATACAAATTATCCCCGGGATAGTTATTCTCGTATAACTTTTTGTTGGTAAAATTCCAGCCTAACACAGATAAGGCTGATTGTCAAATCTAAGAGAGTGGTTCGGAATGAGCACAACATCCCTATTCCGGGCCGCAGTGTCCCGTGAGCAGATTTCCGTAATGGTCGCCAACCTCCGACAGGAGATGGCACCCGAAGTAGAAGAAGGCTGATTAGAACTATACCTGCTACTATGTTACCTACTTTCCATAGTTAGAAGTACAGATGTGAAGCGCTTGTATGTACAAGAGGTATACAACAACGAACATTCTTATATGAAAATGTTTTCTATTATCCGTAAGTAAATGTAATATTTATCGATATAGGTGCTGATAATGTATCAAATAATTTTATAGGTTAATCAAACAGACCTCAGTTAAACAAATGATTGCTCTAGCTATTGCCCGTATCTTCTTGACGTAGAAAGACTTTATCGCTCGTTATGACAATGACCTTCCAATAATATTGTATGTCACTCATGGTCACTACAGTTAACTTGGCGGGTTCACAATTCACATCCGATGATAGTGTCGATTAGCAACAGTTCGCATGCGTCCGTGATTTGAGATTAATAAATAAATGTCATTGTTATCTATCACTGTGTTTTCGTATACAGTGTGCACTGCTGCTTCCGTCTGCTTGTCATGTTCTGTGAGGATTTCAACACGGACTAACCTTTTCTCCAGCTGTGTTCTCATGCAGCAGCGAGCCGTGGCCAGACTTCCCCGTGCAGATAATGTCGATATCTGAAAAAACAAGTGAACTCGGATTTACATCATATATAAATAAATCTCGTAATACAACAAATACAAAATTATTACACAAACAAACCACCCGCCCCAAGAATCTCCCGGCTCAAACTTGCTCATTACACTGGCAGCGTTACCGCGCTGCGCAGCGAGTGAGATCCTCTGGAGCAGGGAAAACGGAGCGGTTGTCGAACCCTCGATCCCTCAACCTATTAATGGATTTACATAACGTGTATTACACCTATTTTTGTATTGTTAGAGAACGTAACAGGCGGACGGCAGTAAAAAAGAAGGCCGGATCAGCCATGGGGAAGTGTACAGAAATAGCTAGGGGTTACATGCATAGATCTAACCCGCATCTAGAGGCTCCCCGCATTTGCCTCATTATGAATCAAGTAAACATAAACAGTTAGATAGAGCCACATACATTGCTTCCGGCCCCACAACTGGTTCCCACGGCCCCTGTGTCGTGGGAACCAGAAACAGCGACATATTAACAGGGGATATTTTTAATTGTTTTCCCTTTCCCCAGCCGGGAATCAAACCCGGGACCTCTCGCATGGTAGGCAGAGTCACAACCACTGCGCCACAGAGGTCGGCAAATCGGTATGAGGTTAGGTTAGGTTCGGTTGGGTTAGGTTTAGGTTAGGTTAGTTCTGTTGGGTCTCACGCCAAATAGCCCTTTCGGAGGCGAACACGATGAACTCCTGAGACTCGGTGGAGATGCCTTCGTCGAGGGAGAAGCCCACGTTCAGCTTCTTGAACTCTTCCGTCTTCAGGAACTCGGCCATTCCTGTGAGTCCGCCGATCTCCTCATCTGATTAAGTAACATTTTTAACGTAAAAAAATTACTGCAAGTTGCCTCTTTGTGTATTAGTTTTTAAGCTAATTATTGTTTTTGTACTAATTTAGCCACACACGCCTTAGTTACTACAGTATGGACGCAAGCGGCGGTTTCATAATTATGTTCGATATTTTGCGCCACGCAAGCCTCTCATTTGGACGAGGCCTATGTCTTATGTTGACGGCTAAAACTTCTGATTTATTTTACTCTGATAAAAAGCGTAATAGTAATTACTCACCGGGCACAAACGAGAGATGCACCGTCCTCTTCAGTGTGACCCCAGCCGCCTTCAGCCGCCGCACACTCTCTATGTACTGGATGCCGACCGACTTCATGTCCTGTGCCCCTCGGCCGAAGATCGTGCCGTTTTCGTCCATGAACGCCTCGAAGGGAGGGTGGACCCAACTCTCCTATTAGGACAAAAATATTTCTCATAATCTTGCTTTCATTTTATCTTTTGGGCTCTTACTCACGATCCAATCTGTCTCGCGATTTGTTGCTGCAACTTGTATTTCTCTCTCTCTGTCTATTCTCCTGTTCTGTCCTTCTCTAGCGGTTGCAAGGCATTCTGCCTTCTATGCGACAGATTGCAAGCCAGGTTGCATCGTGAGTAGAGCCCATTTCAATCCACCACGTCAATGCTACAGTTAAATCACGCTTGGGAGTTGCGTGTGATCGGTACAGGCCTACCAAGCTATCTCTGAAATATCGGAATTCACAACTATGAACGCCATCTTTGAAATGCCATTCTATGCTCGGACGCAATTCTCAAATATGGCAATACTAGAAAGCCACTGGCAGATATGTACATCACTGGCGGGTCGAGGGCAGGTGTATAGCGGGACGTTTGTCAATGTTGTCCAATGGTCAAATGGCCGCCATCCATCCATCCATACTGACCATAGAGCAACACGGCCTCCTAACGGATACTGACATAAAGCGCGGGCCTGCTTTCGTACTGCCTGGTGCATGGTGTGACACTTGTATTTGTCAACCGCGAGTGGTGTACAGTGCCACCATCTTTGAGCTATGGCGCCTCCTTCTTTCTACTCCAAGTCTCCAACTGAACATCATACATCATGCATATTGACAGCGAAGGGACGGACGTTTAGTGGCGTCATTAGTTTCCGCTTTGGCCATTCTCTAGACAACTTGGCAGATCTGTACAGTACAGTACTCACGGGGAACACAGGCACGACATCCATATGCGAGTTGAGCAGCACAGCCGGCAGGCTCGGCTCGGAGCCCTGCCACGTCATCACGAGCACGGGCTTGAGGGGTAGCACCTCCACCACCTGGTGGGGAAGGCCAAGCTGCGAGGCCTGGGCGCGAAGGAACGCGATACACTCGTCTGGGGAGGCGTGGGGTATTGTTTGTTATGCGAATCGATATCGATAAAAACGGATGTTCTAACGGTACCTACTTTTTATGTTACGCACTTTTTAATGTATTAACGGAAGAGCGGGTTCTCCTGGCACAGATATTATTTTACTGAAAAGGAGGACTCCACTTATGTAATTGAAATAGTTTGTGTTAAAGAAATAAATGTTTTTTTTTTTTTTTCTAACGGTGATGGAAAACCTCGTGCGGAAACCTTCATTACTCCAAAGCTGCGGCGATGGGTTAGCCCCCTGTCACACAAAGTGTTGAATAAACGGCTAAAAGTGGGTACAATTGTGAGTCTGCCACCGCTGGGAAAGGCATGACGCCATGTGTGTGTGTGTGTGTGTGAGAGAGGGTGTGTGTGTGTGTGTGTAGGTGTAGAATCAGGCCCAGGTGGAATTCCTTCTTGTGGCTATCGTTATGTAAATGTTATCTCTGTTAAACAATAAAAAAAAAATTGGGCGTAATTACAGCGGTGAGATATTTAAGGATCATATACTAGGGGACAAGTTTCCCTCAACATATCGCTACAACGTGACTCTGCAATCTTATCGATATACTTAGTAATAATAAATAACCGGCCAAGTGCGAGTCGGACTCCCGCACGAAGGGTTCCGTACCATTATCTATAAAAAACCGCAAAAAAAAAAATGTATGGGAGCCCCCCTAAATATTAATTTAATTTTAATTTAATTATTTATTTTTTAAGTAAATAATATACTCAATATATTGTGAACATTTTAATCGTCTACCTGCTACTATTATCAATATCGAGCAAAAATGAGCAAAAAAAATCACGTTTGTTGTATGGGAGACCCCCTTAATATTAAATTACTTTTAATAAACTTCTGCAACAGCAATACATCATCTGTGCAACTGTCTATCTACCACGGTTCATGAGATACAGCCTGGTGACAGACAGACGGACGGACGGACGGACGGACGGACAGCGAAGTCTCAGTAATAGTGTCCCGTTTGGCACCCTTTGGGTACGGAACCCTAAAAAATGGTTGTCTGTAAAGTCAGTTTGTGGACGATAATTTTACGTGATAACGTCAGAAGCGAAATTAAACCCCGAGGCATTGCGCAACCTCAACACCTAAAATTTAAACAAAATAAAAACCAACAAAAGTAAGCCGCTGTGGGTTTGAATTTGAACCCAGGACCCTCCGCGCTTTTGAGTCTTGACTATACGACTCGGCCACCTGCCTAGTTACTGCCTGCTATGAAAATAGCTATGCTAATCTATGCATCAGGCGGAACGCAGCACTTTTTCGACACATGCTGCCGGTGTTTCATCGATTAAAACGTTATCACGTCAAAAATATTAATCACAAAAATACATTATCAAAAAAAAAAAATATAATTACACAAACAAACAACCCCAAGAATGGCCCAGCCAAAAGGTGCCCGCCCTTTACACTGGCATGGCAGCGTATCGCGCTGCACTGAAACTGAGGTCCTCTGAACCAAGAAACTCCCGGAGCGATTGACAATTATTTCAGTATACTTACCGTAGTTGACATTAGGATGAACGCTCGGTATCCGCAGATAGGCTCGAAAGTTGCTCACAGCTGGATCATTCTCATAGTCAACCTTCTCCGACACCACTCCACTATCCACCAGCACCAGACCAATGACGGCTACAAAGGCAACTAAAAACAAACGCATTCTGCGTGTGATCCACTCTAACCTTATGTTCAAATGAACCTGATCTACTCATTAGCGGTTGTTTTATAATGTCTCGGTGCGAGTGGGTCGTAATTAAAGATAACAGATAACAATAATAATTCCTACCCATACTGGGTCGGCCTGTTAGCAAACATTTGACTGGGTGATTTATAAATCATTATCAATAGGAAATGAGATACTTGACCTAACACAGTTTTGTATCTACGTCAATCTTGCAAATAGATAGCATGCATTATCAAATATCAGATGAACTAATATTACTAATAACTAACTAATATATATAACTTATATTATTTTGAATTGTGCTGTAGGCTTTGATAAATAAATAAATAAACTAAGTTGCATTAGTAGAATCAATTAGTATAAACAGTATTATAATATCTGTGGTATAAAGTACAAATTCTAAACGTGCACGTCCACTGCGTCGGAATCGGAGTGTACGGAGCGGACGGATTTGTTGCTTTGTATTGATTTCTATGATAGTGCGTGCACTGGATCGGCATTTCTGCGTCCATAGAAATTTGAATCGACGCGCACGTTAAATGGGACTTGCACCAGACTTTTGACAGCCACTAAAATATAGTTTAAGTGCAATATAAATACAACGCAGCCATGTTGAGTGGGAACCTGGCTGACAGCAAACATCCTTGGCGTGCGTGACAACATAACTTGGCCGCGTTGTACTTAAACGGCGATAAAACTCCATTTAGCGAATGTCAAAAGTTTATAGAAAGTGCAGCCCTGTGACTCTTAAAAAGTTTATTTTAAGGCGAGGTATGAATAATAACAAACCAAGGTCAACGAAGATAGTGGAATTGAGAAGCGAATATAACTCGGGAAAAGGAACAAGTGGGGTGGCAATTGTGCGCTCGCACCTAATCTGAATCAACGTATGCGCCAAAACGGAAAAAAAAAACATAAAAATAAGCTATTTACCCGCTATTTTGGGTGGGAATTATATCTTCAAATCGCTAGTAACAGCAATTCCCCACATATTACAATTAATAGAAAGATCATATTTACTATACTGCGGTATAATAGGAAAACATATTGGAAAAAGTTACTTTGACTTTGGATTTATTTTCTATCGAGAAAATTTTATCCAAACACGTTTTCCATCATGAAAACCCTAGATTATATAGTCAAAAATACATATACCAGAAATTGATTACGATTTGCCGATTATTTCCGGAAATACTTACACATGAAAAAAGCACCCCTAATTTATTCATGAGTGAGTTAACTCAAGGGTTTTGCCGTACCTACTTAGCTGTCGAGTAACAATTTTAATTCATTATTTATTTATTATTCATGAAACCACCTCATGTTTAAAATAAAGACCTAACAAGATTACCAATAATATTGGTGTATACTGTACACACCGACACTGGTATATCAGAGTGATTATCGGAAAACTGCCACGCTGATATAACTGCGTTGTCTATTTGAAGTACTCCCGCCCGAGCTATCAATTATTGATATTTCATTGAAAATGTGATGCACTCATACAGAAGCTCGAGGGACCTTACTAGAGTATAAAAAGGTTGGCACCAGGTCAGGAGTAGAGTACCGGACTAGTGACATGATACTCGCCGAATCATTAAACATACCTAATATGTACAACTAAACATATATATACCTAACTAATAAGTCAAGTATAGGTAAAGATAAGATAAGTTTTTATTCATTTAGGTACTTATAAAATCTAAATAAATTCATAAAGCTGATTTTCCAAATTCTCTTTTTTTTTATTTATGCCAAAACTCAAAAACTATCAAAAGAATCTGAACTAGGCTACACTGCACAGAAAACTCTATTTCCGAAGCCCTTGTGAGAGTGACAGGCTGGGCGGGCAGGCATGTGTGACGTCACGGCCCGCCCAACATCACACATTTGCAATTTGTCGCGACAATAGATTTCTTTTGCGAAAATCCGCCCTAGGTCTTGGTAGAATAGGAAATGGGTGCGCTTTATTATGTAAGTATGTCGATGTGGTAGATAGCTACAAGCTATGTAGTTTGATTTCATATCCGATTACATAATGGAAAAGAAACGAATATAGCGATAGTAGATTGTTACACAAGTGGCGTAATAGAGCTATATCGAAACAATATCCAATTTGGCGCCCGTGCGAGCTGTGCTCAAAAAGGGCGCTAACGGATCGGGCGCACCCGAGATATTTAGACGAACGAGCGAGCGAAGCGGTGCGAGGGCGAATATAGTTCGAGGGAGAAACAGCTACTTACAACCCGAGGTAAGCATTCTACTTTACATCATTCATGCGAGGTAAATAAAACATTTATACAGGTTTTAACTGAAAAGTGCAGTCATATTTTAGGGATTTGTTAGGGACATCATTATTAACATCTTTTACTATAGAACCCATTTTATCAGAGCAACTTTTTAATTTCACTTCTGAACCATTACGCAGCCACTATCCGGCATAGTGGGTACGTTAAAATCTTGACTGTCATATGAAAGCACAGTCTGCCGTAAAGTGATTTGAAAATGGAACGTTTTCTCTAACCAATGTTTGTGAAATGCCAACTTTCACGGGCCCTTTAGACAGCAGTACCTAAGCTTGGATGATGTAAAAATCATTTACATTGGGTACCAGCGCATCCGATGCTATTTCGGTTTCTGTGTCTCTCGGAGAGACTCTCCTTAACTATTCACAGAACGTACGAGCACATACTTACATAGCTTAGTAATAAGTAAACGTATTTGTTTGCTGTATTCTCTTCTACCCGAGCACCGTACCCTGCTACCCGGCTACCCGACCCGACAACCCGACAACCCGGGTAAACCCAGAACTCCCGGTTTTTGCAGCTCAATTTAGATCAAAGGGTGATAAAAAGAGTACACTAGTTCGTTTCGCCTAGTTTCGGAGTATTTCGCCAACGTATTGTTTGTTGGCAATTTATGAATTTTTCGCTTGGAATATTCGAGAATATGGTGCTACTAACAGACTTGTTGATGTTGAAATTGTTGACCCATACCACAGATACTATAATATTAAACTAATACCCATACATACTATGTTGATAGAAAATTAACCAGGAAAATTTGTCAAACTTATTGATTAATTAAACAAGTATCGGTGGTCGTCGATAGGAAATAATAATATATAATTGACGTTGACTAAGTAATATGTATGATTTTATGGTCAATAAAAAAATTTGAACTTGAACTTGAACTAATAATAATAATTGTCATTCGCATCCCAAACACATTCTGTATACAAAAGTGACGTACAATCACTCGCTAAACTGATTTAAGTTTTAACATTTTTCATACTTTTATTTAGATTGGGATAGCCATTGAAGAGACTAAATGGTTTTTGTGGTGAATACCGTACAACGACTAAGACCACAAAACTAAGTTTTTATTCCAAAAGCAAAAAACATCATGGGTAAAAAATACAGGGTGTAGCGGAAAGGGGTGTACAAGCCGAAAGAGAGTTGAGGGACATCATTCATAGCAATTTTTAGTATGGGACCGACTTGATCAGAGCAACTTTATTTGTATTCATTTCGGGCCTAGCGCTCAGCTGATCTGTATGGTGGAGTTAAAAATAAAGTTGCTCTGATCAAGTCGGTCCCATAGTGAAAGTTGATGATGATGTCCCTAACAACCCTCTATCGGCTTGTACGCCCCTTTCTGTTACACCCTGTAAATGACAACTACATTATGTCATGTGCCCTCATCCATAAATAAAATCAGTCAAGTGCGAGTCGGAATCGCACAAGAAGGGTACCATATAGTCCCAGAGCTCAGGGACAAAAACTGCAACAGGTTTATAAAGGCTGAAATTTTAATATTAGGTCATAAATAGTTTTTCTAACAATAGTCTGGTCGACAGTCAGCCAGTTTTTCGGATAACTGGCGTGGGGGTGGGTCCAAAGTTGTTAATATTAAAATTATATATTAAAATTTCAGCCTTTATAAAACTGTTGCAGTTTTGGTCCTTGAGCTCTCCGACTGACATCATCGTAAAACAATAAACCAAAAACAAAACCAAAAAAAAACACGTCTGTTGTATGGGGACCCCCTTTAATTTTTAATATCTCTCGTATTTCAGTGTTTTTTGTTGTTGCGGCAACAGACACATTCTGTGAAAATTTCAATTTTCTAGCTATTATGGTTCATGCTCTAGGGCCCGCTGACGGACGGACGGACGGACGCACGGATGGACAGACGGACAGCGTGGCGGAGCCTTAGTAATAGGGTCCTATTGGGCACCCTTTGGATACGGTACCCTAAAAATGAACCATGAACCAAATATGAGATGTTGTTCGCGAGGGAGAGCCCGAGGGAAGACCTTTAATTTGTTTGTGCTACGAGGTACAGTTGATAGAAAAAAAGCTATTTTCATTTTTCATGTGACATAATACTAAAGACGATGATGCCAGGTGCCTTATTTATTACATTGTTAGTGGTTTTACGGTTTTTTCATGTCAAAAGAAAACTCAATAATATTTTTACCTTTATGTCAAGTGATTCAAATCTTAATTATTTTAAAACAACATTATTATGATGATCAACGATATTCTAATTGATCGTAAAAGCTTTTATCTTGACCTGTAGAAGGCAACAGATTTATAGAAATCCCTTTACGAGCAAGCTAAACTAAGGACGTGCATGAAATCATAACAAATGTCACTGCATTCTGGCTCTGTTTTATTAGATGGTCCTTTGTATCTGACTGTACAAGGTTGAATTTATCACTCCCTCCCCGCGCTTCCCGTCAAAATATTCCGTTGATTAATATTATTCATTTACCGCTTACACTATTATATGATGTAAGGTACATCAATATCGAATACATATTTATTTATTTATTTATTTGTTTGTGCCTCTGCCACCCCGGGGAAAAGGTTATGGCTATGCTAGCTATGTTTATGTATAACATTTCTTCTTCTTAATAATATTAAAAACCCTAAAGTTTGAGCGGATCGATGGTCTGCGTAGTGAAATTAATTTGTGGAACAATGTGCAAAAATTTTTGGACCGTTGCGTTGTAGTAAAATGAACGTACATATCACATTATATTTCAGTTTCTGTTGTGATGTAGGTATTCAGTATGAAAGGACATCTCAACCAGGATCACGCGAGAAACCATTTATCTGGGAAATGGTTCACAACAAACGAATTCATATTATTATCGTTTGATTTTATAGTTAGTTACTTACTGGTTATAAATACGCTCTTATGTACACCGTTTCAGGTAGTTATAGTAACTATAAAGTGTCAGATTCACTATAAAGGGTCAGATTCACTATAAAGGGTCAGATTCACTATAAAGGGTCAGATTCACTATAAAGGGTCAGATTCACTATAAAGGGTTAGATTCACTATAAAGGGTCAGATTCAGTATAAAGGGTCCGATTCACTATAAAGGGTCAGATTCACTATAAAGGGTCAGATTCACTATAAAGGGTCAGATTCACTAAGGCACAAACCCCTGAGTACGTCGCACAAGTCTAGCCGTGAGTTACAAAGTACCCAACACAATTATCTACTTAATTGTTTCTAAGAATATAATACACCTCACAGAGACAATACTAGTACAATCATAATTGGGTTTAAGTAAATCGATATACATATATAGTTTAAGTAATCGATATATTAATTACAGGTTTACTTATTTCGAAGTAAACCTGTAATTAATATGTTTGATTACTAAACACTTTGAACTTTATGTCAGACTTGCTATTCCTTTTTCGCTTTGTGTGTTTTGGACTCAATATGGTACCTACCTGTGTTCACACGACATATAATTGAAACACTTTTTGTCCAGGACCCAGTTAGGGTTCCAGCGGAACTCATAACATATATTTTTATGACACGGTAACAGCCGTTACGTGCGGAACCCATCGCGTTACGGGGATGAAACTTGTTTATGAGGAACCCATGTGTGTTTAGGGGACGACTCTGAAAGGAAATTGGAAAGGGGATTTCCAAAATTATGTTTTTTTTGCACTTTGACAAGGCATACAATATTATTGAAGCACTATGATCTAATTTCAAAATTAGTTTATGTAGATGTACCAAACCTATCGTCGTCGGACGGGACATTATGTATACTATACATTGTATAGTATTGACAGAATGTAAACTACGATTACCGCAGGCAATAAAAAATAAAGAACAAGAAAAACAGGAAGAAGATCAAGAAAATTAAATAATTATGAGCTGCTTACTGTAATTGATTTGGTCCATTTTACACAATTGATTGATATTGCTATTAAACTAGCATTAACACCGATTAGCCAAAGAGTACTTGACGGCAATTTTTTCAATCCTCATACAACTTATGTCTGATTATCTGAAAAAAATGTACAGGTACATTCAATAAAAAATTGAGTGATCTGTCTGTTAATCTAAGGATTTAAAAAAATCGCTTTTTTGACAAATTAATTACATTGGTGAAGTTTAATGTGCGTGATGTGGAGACAGAAAGGCTATGAAAATGTATTAACTATTGGAACGAGGTTGGAATAAGACATGTTGATAGATGGCGTCAATAACTTGACAGAGTAGACGTAATCCATCATCCATCACTCGGATAGTGAAAGCATCTTTGCTACTCACTAGATTATATTCTTATTTTTATAAGTTCATACCTAATCTACGCAGAACCAGCCCAACTGAACCACTTTGTTGTACTCGTCCGTTCAAAGCCCAACTGAACCACTTTGTTGTACTCGTCCGTTCAAAGCCCAACTGAACCACTTTGTTGTACTCGTCCGTTCAAAGCCCAACTGAACCACTTTGTTGTACTCGTCCGTTCAAAGTCGACGGTCCGCGATTTTCAACCTACCTATATACATCGAGATAAAGTTCAAAACCTATGAAAAAACCATACAGAACGAATCAAAAGATCGTGGTCTTTTGAGGACGCTGGACATATGAGTACAATATCATCATTAAATTAATTTCAAACTTGTAAAAGCTTGCACTATAAGATTTTATCAAAACATAACATTATTAGAACAGCTGAGGCTCCTTCCGGGTGGGGAAGAAGTGTGTGCCTCTGCCACTCCTCCACGCCAGGTTCACTTCAAACAAATCAGCGAGAACAGCCGCACACTCACAGCTACATTGCATTCCGTATAAGCTCGCGCCGCCACACGCACACATTGCCGAATCTCGCGTCTTTCGCGTGCTACGAGACAGGGCTATGCAAGCAATGCATGCGACGAGTCCACGTCATTCGTCCGGCGCCGGCCGCGGGCGGCACGTGTTAACTTAGCGGCGCTAAGCGATAACCCTAGCCGTTTGAGCAAGAGTAGGTAGTTATCATGCGAACAGGGGCCTAGTGAACTTACTATTTCTTATTTATACTATGACTCCTCGGACACTCCATACAACGCTCGTAAAATAATCACCTATTATAATCACTACATAACCAAATGACGTTTGTACACGTGCAAATGTATGCGTAAACTCGTTCGTTGTGAATGTGTACGTTCTATAGAAAAAGCTTCGCCCAAAAGCCCGCGAAGTCTCCTGCGAGCTCCGGGGTGAGGTGTGGTATCTGAATGAGCGCGGGGGAGGGAGAGGTCGTTCTGTACGTAGTACTAGTACTATATCTTCTGTGCCTCTGCCACCCCGTATCTGCAAACGCGTGACGCCATGTTGTGTTTGTGGGACTAGAAGAAAGTATGCATGTATCAATATTTATTTTTATCTATTTCTGTACTTTTCCTATGTATATTAGGTATTTACCCTTTCTTTACTTTAAGTAGGTACTTCGTTCGTCTAGTTCACGCAAACATGAAGGAAGATCAAGATAATCCATCACTCACACCCATCTCGCAACGTTTTAGCCGCTCGACGAAAAAGCGGAATTGAATATAAAATTTTACGTTCCTCCCTTTATTACGGTGACGCGACGAAATAATTTTATATTTCACCATCCGACGCGGTTTTTGATTTATTCCATGTGTGTGTGGAGCCGCGATCGCAAACAATGGTAGATTCGACAAAATACATACCCGGCTTTACATTTTGCAGAGTTTTTTAATGGATACCAGAAAATCGGCATGTAACGAACAGATATTATGATAAATAATCAGCATTACATAGAGCATGACATGAGTTCTTTTGTCGTATGGGGTTCTAGAGTGTAGAGACGTAGTTACGCCCACGTTCAGCGAATTAAGCAATACTTAGATTTCAAAATTATATAAACAAAACAAAATTAAAATATCGTCATCATGACTCTAGCCTACGTCAGTTCACTCTGGCTGCTGGCTATACACCCAGTACCTATACATTAGGTACCTATATCTCCAAGTTTACGATGAATCCTCAGATATAATCCGGCGGGCGGCGACTCAGGCGGAATATAAATCAGCGCGTCATATCCTCGGAAGTTTACCACAATTCCTTTTCATCAATCCAATTAAGCTGTTTCGATATTTCTGCACAGTTCGTCCGCGAGAGTCAAAGTGGACCTGGAATGGAGACGCCTTCTTACTATTGCGTGCTTTACCTCTTGACATACAGTTCGTCACCCACTTGAATACTTTATTACAAAAAACATAAGAAACACCCTGAGTTGCACGAAGAGATTTTTAAATTTAAGTTGTCAGTTAACTAATTTATTGGTGAGAGTCTCATAGGATTGTCATTTGTTTCTAATGCTAAGCATTTGTTTCGTGCAACACAGGATGTGCATGGCGAGGCGAGGGATGACAGGTGTAGTAGACCCCTGACCGAGTGGTGGCCGAAAGAAGGAAAGGTAATATAAGATAAGCGTGAGTTACCGGCAGCCAGGTGGGTCGATGACGTTATGAATATCGCGGGGAAGACGGATCCGTTTGGCACAGGACCGGATAAGTTGGCACATGAAAGAGAGGCTTATAGCAGTTGGTAGAAACAAGCTGCCGATGATCATGTGATGACATTTAATATGCATGTGCTTGAAGCCTCGTTTTGTGGAATGTTTGCGTAAATTCTTTTCGCAACAATCACACACGTTCAGTGCCATAACTGAACGTGTGTGATTGTTGCGTACAGAATAAGTTTGCATTACATAAGTACGTAGTTGTTTTTTATCTTTCTTTACCGTGTCAGCAACTCAGCAACAAACGATAGACTTTTCTGCAAGAGATTAGATTCGAAAGACTCTTTCAGTCCTTAGGCGCGAGCATGAAGCCTGAGGTTTACAAATTGTCCTCCCCTCCCCTCCCCGCCCCCGCGCCCGCGCCCGCCCTCGACCCTCTCTCCGCCCGCCCCGCCGCCGCCGCCGCCGCCGCCGCCGCCGCCGCAACGATGCATTTATCACACCACAGAGTTCGCTGAAAGCCTGAAAAGCGCTTAAATATATGTATGATTTATTTATGGGTTTATCTAGGGTTTGTATAGGATTTAATTATCAAAGTCCTTGGGAATACCTCAGAAATTTCGACAAAACCATCTTTGACATGATTTTCTTGTGTTTCTGTGGGTGACCTGTGAACCGGTGGTAGATGTTTCTCATTTTATTTGAGCAGATATCGACGTTGATCTTTCCTAAAAATGTACTTCAATCATATTTTTGTACGTATTATCGTAGAATATCGTTAAAACTCATATAAAACAAGCTCTTGCAGTCGGAACTAATAACTAAAGTACTCGTTAACATTTTAACGATAACATAAAAATGTGCAATAACACTTTAAGTTAAAACTACAATTTCCTCTTCTAGAATAAAATCGTTTGAAATGGGATCGTTCATAACACTCGTAAATGCTCCGTCCGTTTTACTGTTGAGTGTCGCCGTCCGTCCTTCCCACATGTGTCCTACATAGACGCATTTGTCCTCTATGGCATCGCAGTCGAGATTCTACCTCATAGCGAGAGGTCCCGGGTACGAATCCCTGTCGGGGAGTACGAAAAAAGATCCTCAGGGCGTGTTTTAGATGTTTACCTTGTGAATTTGTGATTCCCACGACATTTGATCGAAGATAATAAACATGCCCATTTGTAGTGTAGTCGACGAAAGAAGACGAAGACCTTGAGTGCATGATTAAATGAAAACGTAGCTAAAGTTTATGGGATTTGACCAGGGAGCACTTATCCAGTGGAGAGCGCATAGATAAAATTTTCCTTTGAAACACAACTCACCAATTTACGGGCGGCGGTGGACGAGGTAAGAGAGCTGGATTGGTCAGCCGCTGCGAAACTGTCTGGTGACCCGTCATCGTACATAGGTTGCGAATGCGAACGTTTGTTGAATACAACAAACGTTTGGAGAGCCGCATTCCCCCGCAGGGGCAGTAAATAGGATATATAGTCTCTGGATTTGACAAAAGCTTCGACAAATAACAATATCAAATGTTAGTTAAACGATACACAATAAGTGAAATTAAACCAATGTCTATGGTTTTCTCCGGCGACAATAGCTTACATTCACAAGTTAAGTATTAATATAAGCTACATAACGATCGACAGATTACAAACGCAGAAAGGGGCTTAAATATTTTAGCCTCTCGTTATACTCAATGCCGATGCGGCATGTGGCGATTTCGAAACCAATGTAAAATTAACAATAAAGGTAACCTGAAAAGTCATTAAAATGTTCTGTAGGTACTAACTATATAATAGCTGAAAGAAGTCCAATCCAATTCAGATCCATTCATTCACCTTCAAAATCCCTCCTCCACTTTTCACGAGTCTAACAGACGGGATCCATCTGAAAGTTTCAGCTCTCGAGAAATATTGATCCACAAACTTAAACCGATAGTGAGACACCGCAGTATAAATTATTCGATGGATCAGTCAGTACTTACAATATTCAGATTTGTCTATCTATTTGTCTACCACAAAACTTTCTGAGTCAAACATGTGTGTGTGCTAGCTTGTGAAAAGTTGTTATACATCAATTATTGCCTTCACATTTGACGTCAACATTTCACGGTTTGCTATCTGAAAGTTACTTGATTACAAGTAGTGGTGTTTTATTTGATCAGCAATTTGTGAATTCGGCCATGGAACTTTGCTCTTACCATATAAAAATATCTAGGGACCAAGTTTCGCACAATAAAATAGGTATTATAAAATAGTATTATAATTCATATTCATTAGACTGCATATAATTATCATAAATCAAAATGCTGCTCTGTTTTAAACAGCCTTGCAAACTACGTGTAGGCTGAAAGATTGAATTCTGTGCCTTAAATCTCACGAGGAAAACAAAGTGCCTGTTTGCTTATATCAAGCAAGGAGGATGAATAGCAGATCATGAATTTAGATTCGACCTTATTTGAACGAAACTTTTTTGTGTCAATTCTCCGCGAAGTGCCAAAAAGTGTCACGTGATGTTAGGTTTAGGTCGCAACTTGGACGAACGGGTCGCAATGCGTACCTAACTTTTTAATTCCCATTGGAATTTATGCCTATTTTCATTATGATAAAGTGAAACTGCCGATCCTATTGCGCGGGATTGAGAAAAGCATGAAAAATACGCGATTTTTCAGTTATGAGACCGAGCTCGATCGATTTTTTACCCCCAAAAACCCCTATATTGCAAATTCATCGAAAACTACATGTTACATACATCATACAAATATTCCTCGTATATTACGACATGGTGGCCTAGCATCGGCTGACGATCCACCACTAGGAATAACATAGCGTCACGCCTTCTCCCGTACGGGGTGGCAAAGGCACAACTTTGCCCACTTTTAGCCAGTAGTTAAAAACTAAATTATTTTGCTCTTACCATTTAATAGCACTACTCGTAGCTTAAATAAAACCCTTCAAATCTATGAACTAAAAATAAAGTAGACGACAGGAGTTTAAAGTGCGTTCACTTAGAAAGGGAACCCAAGAAAACATAATTATTACAGTATTATGTAGCAATAGTAAGGTAACATCGCCTCCCAGAGCTATGTAGCAATAGTAAGGTAACATTGCCTCCCAGAGCTATGTAGCAATAGTAAGGTAACATTGCCTCCCAGAGCTATGTAGCAATAGTAAGGTAACATTGCCTCCCAGAGCTATGTAGCAATAGTAAGGTAACATTGCCTCCCAGAGCTATGTAGCATTAGTAAGGTAACATTGCCTCCCAGAGCTATGTAGCAATAGTAAGGTAACATTGCCTCCCAGAGCTATGTAGCAATAGTAAGGTAACATCGCCTCCCAGAGCTATGTAGCAATAGTAAGGTAACATTGCCTCCCAGAGCTATGTAGCAATAGTAAGGTAACATTGCCTCCCAGAGCTATGTAGCAATAGTAAGGTAACATTGCCTCCCAGAGCTATGTAGCAATAGTAAGGTAACATTGCCTCCCAGAGCTATGTAGCATTAGTAAGGTAACATTGCCTCCCAGAGCTATGTAGCATTAGTAAGGTAACATTGCCTCCCAGAGCTATGTAGCAATAGTAAGGTAACATCGCCTCCCAGAGCTATGTAGCAATAGTAAGGTAACATTGCCTCCCAGAGCTATGTAGCAATAGTAAGGTAACATTGCCTCCCAGAGCTATGTAGCAATAGTAAGGTAACATTGCCTCCCAGAGCTATGTAGCAATAGTAAGGTAACATTGCCTCCCAGAGCTATGTAGCAATAGTAAGGTAACATTGCCTCCCAGAGCTATGTAGCATTAGTAAGGTAACATTGCCTCCCAGAGCTATGTAGCATTAGTAAGGTAACATTGCCTCCCAGAGCTATGTAGCAATAGTAAGGTAACATCGCCTCCCAGAGCTATGTAGCAATAGTAAGGTAACATTGCCTCCCAGAGCTATGTAGCAATAGTAAGGTAACATTGCCTCCCAGAGCTATGTAGCAATAGTAAGGTAACATTGCCTCCCAGAGCTATGTAGCAATAGTAAGGTAACATCGCCTCCCAGAGCTATGTAGCAATAGTAAGGTAACATTGCCTCCCAGAGCTATGTAGCAATAGTAAGGTAACATTGCCTCCCAGAGCTATGTAGCAATAGTAAGGTAACATTGCCTCCCAGAGCTATGTAGCATTAGTAAGGTAACATTGCCTCCCAGAGCTATGTAGCAATAGTAAGATAACATTGCCTCCCAGAGCTATGTAGCATTAGTAAGGTAACATTGCCTCCCAGAGCTATGTAGCAATAGTAAGGTAACATTGCCTCCCAGAGCTATGTAGCATTAGTAAGGTAACATTGCCTCCCAGAGCTATGTAGCATTAGTAAGGTAACATTGCCTCCCAGAGCTATGTAGCAATAGTAAGGTAACATTGCCTCCCAGAGCTATGTAGCAATAGTAAGGTAACATTGCCTCCCAGAGCTATGTAGCAATAGTAAGGTAACATTGCCTCCCAGAGCCATGTAGCAATAGTAAGGTAACATTGCCTCCCAGAGCTATGTAGCATTAGTAAGGTAACATTGCCTTCCAGAGCTATGTAGCATTAGTAAGGTAACATCGCCTCCCAGAGCTATGTAGCAATAGTAAGGTAACATTGCCTCCCAGAGCTATGTAGCATTAGTAAGGTAACATTGCCTCCCAGAGCTATGTAGCAATAGTAAGGTAACATTGCCTTCCAGAGCTATGTAGCATTAGTAAGGTAACATCGCCTCCCAGAGCTATGTAGCAATAGTAAGGTAACATTGCCTCCCAGAGCTATGTAGCAATAGTAAGGTAACATTGCCTCCCAGAGCTATGTAGCAATAGTAAGGTAACATTGCCTTCCAGAGCTATGTAGCATTAGTAAGGTAACATCGCCTCCCAGAGCTATGTAGCAATAGTAAGGTAACATTGCCTCCTAGAGCTATGAAAGTTTCACGCGTCGGGCTTGTAATCTACTTTATTTTCCTCGACAAGAGATTTATCATCGCTTCAAATTAAAAACACCTGAAGAATATTAAAACTGGGCCTTTATGAACTCGGATATATTACTTAGGGCCCGAATAAACAAACTCACCTCAAAGTTATATCTTATACATAGTCATATCTTCGCTCGATGAAGCCAGTATTTGCCGCATTTTATCTAAAGCATACTAATAACAATTTTATTGTGTGCAGAATATGTAGTACTACTAGTAGTATTTTTTTCGTATCATTTACATTTACTTAAACCTATGAGTTTCACGAGAAATTGCATGACAACGCTGTATTGTGTTGAGAAAACATTTTCTCCAAAATGTCTTCAGTGGCAATTGGGAACCGACTCCCCCCACCACTCCCACCCACTCCCGCAAGTTCAAGTCAAATAGTCGATTCAACACAAATACCTACAGGGCTTACAGGGATAGGGCGATTTCTATGCCCTTTGTCAACCTCGGAGGGCTGTGGGTGCTGCCTACGAACTTACATTATGTGGTGGGTGTAGCATTAAAATACCTATTACATACAGGGTGTATCAGTAATTTATAGACACATTTTAATAAGTAAAGAATAAGAATTAGAAATATTTATTAAAAGAAGAATTAACTACATATTTCTAACAGAGCATTTAAAAAAATAAGACACCTTAAAAGCTACAAGTATGTTTAACTGTGGCCCCACACTAGGCAGAGCCTGTATTGTGGATTCAGCGTAAATTACATAAAATTTTATTATTAGGAACACAAAAACAAACAGGAAAAAGTGGGTATCTTTTAAGTGATCAGTACTTTTAGCTATTGTCACTTATGGGTTGTAAGGTGTTGTATGAAAACTCGGCCGTGCCGCCTTGCTAACCGAGCCAGAGCCGTCGAGGCAATCCCTGCGATGCCCTGCATACGTCGAGGCAACCCCTGCAATGCCCTGCATACGTCGAGGCAACCCCTGCAATGCCCTGCACACGTCGAGGCAACCCCTGCAATGCCCTGCACAGGACATACGGCCAGTTGTTGCTAGCCGAGCCAGAGCCGTCGAGGCAACCCCTGCAATGCCCTGCACAGGACATACGGCCAGTTGTTGCTGTCCCATCTTCATCGCGGGCGCATCATTCGCTTTTTTACCTTTCGATCATTAATAGTCACCATTATTGATTTCAGACCAGTTACGGTATGTTGTTTGGAGTGGAGTGACCCACGATATCTTCTCAACTGTGTAGCCATCCTTATTTGATGGTTTCCATTTCATAGGTTTTGATTTTTATTAAAAAGTAATAAGGTTACTTATCGCGGGCCATTTTTACAACTGCCCACAGATGACTAGATATAGAGATAAGCTCGCCTTTGCGTATAATATTTCTTGTATATGTATTTTTTAAGTTTCTGTGCAATAAAGAACATGAATATGAATATACACAGTTTTCAGGCGAGCGCAGCAATTTTCTTGAAATCTGTGTTGTGTCCAGGCGATATTTATTTCTCATACCTTCGATATTTTGTTCATCATCCTACATCTGCACGATTCGCATTCAAGTTAACACCGCGATATAAACGGCCCAAATGGCTGAAAAATTCGATTTCGATGTCTGTGGCGTAGCGGTCGAGGTTCAGCCTCGTAAATGAGAAGGGCCGAGTTCGAATCTCAACTGGCGAGCAAACATCAAAATAATCCCTGTGCGAAGTTTACATGTTTGGCAAATACGCCACTGTAGGAAGTTCCCTTACTCGTGAAAAGTAGTTTACATAAATAATACACCTTGTTATATGGCTGTATGTTTCTGTAACATCCTGTAGGTGTGTTCAGCGTTGACCACACTCACTCGCGTGATGAGGGCCTGTGTGCTCTGTACTGACCGCAGAACAATTCGGTAATGAACGACCGTACAGCGGTACAAAGGCCGTTTTGCCTAAAATACCTAGCTATCATTAGTTATATACGTATAGTAATTAAGCCCTTTAGCCTCAAAACTTCTAAGAATAAGCTGCTGTAGCTGTACTAAGTAGATGTAGTTGCTTAACAAAACATTGACCGGTTTGTGAAAGGAAAATGAGCTGTGAGAACTTGTCTTGTTTGCTTTATGATTTGACTTTTCCCATTTGGCGAGGCGCAAAAAGCTGTATTTGACTTATTCATGTTTGCCGGGACGCGCCGCGCCGCTCAGGCTACAAGCCAACCGGAATTTGGCGCCCTTGCTATAACTATCGGCAATTCAATACACGGTGACGTGAGAATTCAGTACCTACCCTGCAGCAATGGCATAGTTCTGCTGTAGCAAGGGGGCAACGGCTACGCAGATTAACTGCCTTGTAGCTTGCATGAAAATCTACATAATAATCTACACGACGATGCACGTCGCATGTCGCCTTTATGTAGTCGCCCCTTAGTCGCCCTCGTGTCACGTGTCGCCATCGAAAGAGCAGGCAGTCGCTAAACTACCCGTAAAGCTCTTGGCGACGATGCCAGACGCAGGTAAACTGAATACAGGGTTTTATGTTTCAATACAACTTATACACTAACACTAACTTATACACTAACACTAACTTATATAAATGAATCAGAATGAAATAGATTGAATGTCTTTCATGTTAGAGATAAGGTTGACTTTTTAGGGTTCCGTAGCCAAAGGGTCTAAGGAACCCTTTTACCCTCTTCATGGTTAAAATTCCGACAATTATAACGATATGCGTTGCTTTAGAAGTCTTAGTACAGTGAAAAAAAATATTGAGAGCACAAAACTGCGTGGTCTTTACTATCTCGGCGCACAGAAATCCGAAGAGGGGCGATGGACTGAGTCAGTACGTCTCTCTTCGGTGTATTTCTTAGACTTAAGTAGAAATAGGTACATAACATTGTATTTTTAAGGCCCTGACATATTTTAAAAGAGGTATGCGGGGAGTTTCTTTCCCTTCTTTGGTCCATCCCTAAGCCCACAACTTCCGAACGGGCGGATATTCATATATTATATTGACGTTGGCTAAGCAATCTGTATGATTTTATGGTCAATATATTTTTTACTTGATTTGACTTGACTTTAGTTTCCAACTATACCTAAGCTATAACTAATACTATGGTGTAAGCGACGCAAATAAATACAACTAAACGCTGTTAGAGCTTAGGGGATGCGCGGGGTGAGTGCGGGCGCGCGGGCGGTGCCACCGTTAGGAAACCAGTCGATATATTAGCATTTGCTCTCGCCGCACGTCCCTTGAGCTTTGAAATTTCTATGTTTACCTACATTTTTTTAAATATAATTTTGCTGCAAAGTTAACGTTTTTGATCGTGAAGTGAACCCAGAACCCCTACACTATGGTATTCCACGTCCTCAACGTTCGATTTTAAAATTGTTTTTGTTTTCTTAATTGGCGACCCGACCATATCAACGATAACCATGTTGATTTTCAGACTTTGTCACCATCAACACATTTCCCCTTTTCAGGGGTTAAATTTTGAAAAAACTTTACTTACTGCCCCTCTAGACCTGGAATCTACTTGCCTATTGCTTTAGATTTTGCGTTGAAAATGAAAGATTTTGTACACACAACTTCATCCTTTGTGGTTGAATTTTCAAAAACGCTGATACACAATGTCCATCAATTTTTAATCGTCAGGCTGAATACAAAATTTGAAGATCCTAACTTCAAAACTGACGGACTTTCATACAAACTTTCACACCCTATTTTACCCTCTTTAGGGTGGAATTTCCGAAAATCCCTCATAGTGGATGCCTACACTATGTAAGGTATCTATGTGCAAAATTTCAAGTCTCTAGCTCTAGCGGTTTGGGCCCTGCGTTGATCGTAGTCAGTCATTTTACGATTTTATATATACAGATGGTACGGAACCCTTCGTGTGCGAGTCCGACTCGAACTATGAAATCATGATATAGATCTCTCTGACAAATAATAAATAACTTGAAGTAGATAAACTAATGGTGTAACGGGATTCGGATAGGATCAGATAAACTGGCCGTCGGAAATCACTCTTCCATTTACTCCACAGTAAAAAGCTCTCCACAGCAACTCCGTGTCAACATTACGAAACAATCCATAAATCATCGAACACTACACGACGTATCAGCTTTTGTGATTAACTTTAGTTCAAAAATTTATTCCGAATCTGTCTGTCCGTTCCGAGGTCCGTATTATACTTATCTCTGCCATATTTCAGAATTCCACATCTGAAATATCAATTCCGAAACTCATAACGCGCAATAAAGCGCATCAAAAATGGCAAAGCCCTCATGTAACTTATTTGAACAACAACCATATTATTCGACTTGATTGATGGGCAGCCAATTCTATGAAAAATATGTATATTGAAATAAAAATCCTGAATATAAAAGCCATTCAGTAAGCACCTAGATGGGTTTAGGGGGTTGGTTGTTGAACCATTACGGCCCACCTTTCCTCTGGGTCTCTTGGTAACCATCTGCCTATAATGTCATTCAGTAGTTCACTTTGGTATTCACGAACATTGACGTATAGTTTTCCAACGATCTTTTGGCGAGTGAGTGACGTTTACATGGGGGCGTCACTTCTACGCAACATAATGCTTTGCTGCCAACTTAAGTGTGAACTGACGGGTGTCGCTAGTGGCTTTCTAGTATTGCCATATTTGGGAACTGCGTCCGTGCATAGATTGGCGTTTCAAAAATGGCGGTTGTAGTTTTAAATTCTGACATTTCACAGATAACTTGGTAGGTCTTAACTCTCGTTTCGTCAAAGTTATGTATGACAAATGACAACTTAACTTCTTTGGAATATTAATAATAATATGTTACTAGAATAGTCTCATTGTACGCGCAATTCTTCCCCTTACCTATCATCTCCGTCTCCTACCTAACATGGTTTGCTGGAAGAAATCTCTTATTAGAGATAAGCTCTCCTTTGTACATGTTTTTTCTATCTTAAGCTATTTTACTGTCATGTGAGTACAATAAAGAAATTACGAAATTACGAATATTCTTCTCGAGAGCTCATAACGCAGTCCAAATAAATATCTAAACTTTGCTAAAAATCTACAAAAGCATGTGGTCTGTTTAAAGTATGCTGGCTTGAATCCATTAGTGGAGCTTGTACTCGCCAGACAAAGTGTGGTCTGTTTAAAAACATGTAGGAAAACACAAGCAAGAATGTATGGCTCTGAATAACAGGCACTCGCAGCCACAAACATGCCTTCAGCTGGTATCAGCGCACTAATCTCTTCGCAGCAACCACGTTGGGGCGACGAAAAATACAATTTCCCGTGCGAAAGCAATGTAAAGGCCGGCGCGCACTGGCAGGTATCCCGAGAACGCGGGATCGCGGGATACGAAAATAAAAACCCGGGCGTCGAGTGTGGAAATTCGGCGCCTTGCTAGGGTTGTCGGCTTACATCCGGGATTAACTGGACATGGACACGGGTCGGATTTGCCTGCAATAGACGAGGATGCATGGGTTAAGTTCTACATCCCAGGATTGGGATTACCTTTTTGACTACGTCCCTTCACGTTTACATAGGTAATTTAGGTAGGTATGTGATATAGGTAATATGTTTGACTATTTAATACACATCTTTTGTTAATCAATCCTTTCCATCCTAGGTTTGCTGGAAGAGATCTCTTATTAGAGATAAGCTCGCCTTTGTACATGTTTTTTTCATTATTAAGTGTCTGTATTCTGTTTTTGTGCAATAAAGTATAAGTATAAAGTATCTGCGTTCATTTGTTAAATTCAACAAAACATCGTAATGACACGGGTTTCCCTTTCTGAACCTTGAATTGTGATTTCCAGCTACAAGGAAGGATATTTCTGCTCAAAGGTCTTCTTCTAAAGCTTCAGCACAAATATTCCTTAACCCATGTTCAAAAACAAAAAATTGTTCATAAATTCAACACTTCAGTTGAACTTTTCAAGTAGGATTATATCTTAAATCGTTAAAATCTTTAAATTATCACTTCATATTTTCAAGAATGCAAGTGAGAGACTTAATCAAACAATTAAAATATTTTCAAAATCTTGTTTGAAAAGTTCAGTGATAGTGACAACCCTAGCCCGGCCCGAGGCGCCAGGAGTGCGGGTCAAGGGGTAGCGAGGGGGCGGAGGGGGGGGAAGGAGAGGGGATGCAATTTACTGCAATCTCGCCGCGCGCGTGACGGTTCGGGTGGTTCGGGCGGGGGCACACCCGGCGCACCTACCAACTTTAGTTTCAGGTGGCTCAGTATACACCCTGCCCTAGGCTTGCATATTGTAGCCTATGAATATTAAATACCAGTTTGTGAATTTGGGCAAGCATTAACCACACATAACCAGACAGCAGACGCCACCATTTTTAATCTTGTTGTACCATTTTTCTATGAATAAATACTTTAAATTATAATTATTATAATAATTAAGATTTAGACAAGTGCTTTGTCCTCATCAAATACATTTCGCATGAGATAATTTCGTATTTCGTAATTTTACAAAAGACAGATTACAGTAAACTTATAAAAGATAGATCATGTACAAAGGCGGGGCATATCTCAAATAGCGGGGGAATGATATCAATCATCACATCACACAAAATTGTATAATTTAAGTTAGTGTATTGTGTGAACCATGGTTTTATTATGTTATTTAAATGAAACAAAGAAACTACTTTTCTACAAGTCATATTTATATTACACAGATTCCCCCAGAAAGCCTTTGTTCCCCGCCCCAACATTTCGAGTTACATTCTATTCACTCCACAACCCGCTGCGCTGTACATAACCGCGCTGGAACTGGAACTTCAAACAGCGTCCGTTTCACAGAAAAAAAGTAATCAGTGGCGGCGCATCAAAGCGCGGACATAATGGTCCATCGGGGTAAGATAATAATCCGGTTCCCGCTCGCCGTCACAGAAAAAACTCATTTATTTCAGTGTGCACTCGCCCTTACAGGGCCGTTTACCTGGCGAAATTAACCGCTCGGCGGGCCGAGATCCGGTTTCCCGGGCTTTCGGCTTTCGGCTTTCGGCCTCTGGGCTTCGCAGGCTACCCGCACTGCATTCGATCGGGCCTGCATTTCAGATGTTATCAGAGCCTGCCGTGACTTTCGTTTAGAGTGGAGCTATCGTTCGCGCGGCGCGCGGTATTTTGGTCCTCAGTGCGATATATCTCAGTAATGGAAACTTGCGAAGGTAGGAAAGTAGATATTTCTCCGGTTGTGAGTTGATTGCATTTTTTGTCGTATGTAAGCATCGGGAGTATGATTCCCGAGCATTCATTAGAGTTAGACGGATATCTACACCTATATCGAGTGATTCCCATACAAAATCACTCGATATACTTAGGTGTCGATATCCGTACACATCGAATGCGCGAGAATCATATCATACCCCTATTACTAACAAAACTTTTACTAACTACGAGTACTTGAGTATTAGTTCTTTGCGTCTGTAAATTGTGTAATCCTTGACAGAATTTTCCATGTTATACTTGTCTAGGTTTGCGCGCGCATCTAAGGATTCAGATTCAGATTTCATTTATTTGGGTAAAAGTGGTTACAATAGGTCACAATTCTATTAGAATAGGTCATATACGGTGAGTTGCACGAAAAAAAAGTTTTGGTTAAAAAAATTAAGTACTTAAAAAATCATCTTTTTCTGTTCCAAGAAACATGACAAAAGCCCTCTACTTCAAACGCGAGTTACGCTAGTCAACAATAATCTTTAAAAAAAACTTTAGAAATCCTTCCTTACAAATTCGGTATTAAACAAGGTCTTAGAATAATAACGCCATTATTGTGGAAGAGGGGGAGAGAGGCCTTTGCCCAGCAGTGGGATGTGACAGGCTCATAATAATAATAATAAATAATTGTTCTGTATACAAGGCAGTCAAATAAAGGTGTCGATTGATTTTTTTGAGGTTTTACCCTCCGTATGTTTTTTTACTCATACATTATAACCGTTATTCTACTGTAGATATCTCTCGCTCATTTTATTTCCATTTGAGTACGTTCGTTTACGATCAGATGCGATGCGTGATCCGAGACAGAAAGCAAAATTGCAAATGTAAATTGTAAATGTAAATTGTAAATGTAAATAAGCCCGGAATACCGGGATATATGCGGAACGCATTATACGCGCTGCTTCCAACCGGGCTCTACCTAGTGTACCCGATTTCAGTGCCACATTGGTCTGTATGACACACGAAATAAGAGCCTGTGCTTTTGATTGGAAGTTGAAGTTGAACTGGGATACGAGAGTTATGGCCGCGGATGCTGAGCTTATCGGATTTATAACAATTATCTGGAGCCGCCACCGTCCGCTTATCCACTTTAAATAATCGGTCAAGTGCGAGTCGTACTCTCACACGAAGGCTTCCGCACCATATCGTACAACAGACAAGTGCCTGACAATTATAATACAAGAATATTTACAATCATCATCTCGTAATTTTGCTATCGAAAAAATGACAGGCGCTAATATTGAAATTGACTTCAACAGAATGGTTTGTGCTTAGTGTGCTATTATATTTATATCCTTATTTTTTGTGTATTTGAGTATCCATTGCTGTAGCGGCAACAGATATTCACATTCTGTGACAACTTTCTAGCTATTACGGTTCGTACGATACAGCCCGCTGACGGACAGACAGACAGACGGACAGCGGAGGCTTAGTAGTAGGGTCTCGTTTGCCACCTTTCGGGTACGGAAACTATACATTTGCCCTTACTCATGTGTATACATATTTATCTACTCTCATGTCAGAAAGTTCGAATTACAATCTTGAAATCGAATTCATAATGACGTATCTTATAAGCGCAATCTATTTTTTTTAAATATAACACTGCTTATCGAACAAAAATAATGTTATAAAGAAAACTTTTTTTTCATTACCATACAGTTGGTTGTGTAGTCTTCCAACGATATTTTGGCTGATTACCAGGGGGGCGCTAGCTCCACGCAACTTAATGCAACGGATCTGTCATCAACACAGACTTTTCACATTAGTTCCACATGTAGGTAATCGCGTGCCAAAAGATCGCTGGAAAGTTTAACTTTTTTTTTACTATACTTAGTTGAGAACCAAACAGCCACAGTGTTTGATACTTGTAGGCAGGAAGATTTAAACAAAGAGGTTCATTGATCAGAGGTTTGGTACTGTGGCTCCGCGCATATGCTGGGTATGGCGGCAACAAAACGTCAAAGTAACACGTTTTGTTGTGTCTAAGCACTGATTTATGTGAAAATATTGTTGTGTTTTAACTTTGATTTTTGTAAGAGTGGATAAAGTAGTGTATGAAACTGCAATTAACTAGGTATTAAAACTCTCGTAGGATACTATTAAAAACACCCATTCGTGTTTTAATACCCCTCATTATGCAACAGTTTCATAAACTACTATTGCGTCGGCTGCTTCTTTTGCACGGAAAACTATAATTTAGTCGCCTTATCTTGTAAAAGATGTACTGTGCGTTTGCGTTTCATTTTTGACGAGAATTTTTGAATCTCCAGTTGAGTTTCCTCATCACCGCATCAAAAGATAGATTTACGGGATTTACGTAAATGGGATTTCATTCGGAAGGCGGTTCCAATTTTACTTACTCCTAGTTATCGAAGGACAAATACGACTCGAGAGGCATTAGCATTGAGTAACAACGCTTAGCATGAACAACGAGAGATATTCGGGGATAATATTCAATCATCATCAGTGGGTAAGATCGGGTGGGAGTGATCTACTTACAAACTGAAGTTATGATGAATGGTGATAATAGGTAGATAGGCTCGCTTTGAGGTTCGGAAAAAACGACATGTCAAAGTTCTAAGGACAGTCAAAGTCATACATACAGAAAAATCGAGAAAGTCAATGGCGTGGACGTTATGGTAAAGTGAGGAGAACAGAGTCTGCGCTATGTATGTAGATAATAAAATAATGTTCCTTTTCCTACCGCTACTGACCGGTAAGGCTGCCTTCTTAACTCCGTACGTAGGTCTTTGTGTATTCATGTGCGTCTATCTGTGGCACATCACATCAGAGATCTACCAACCATGCCACGTCGACTTTAACTACAGCTTTTTAACGATATTTTGGCTCGCGGTAACAGGTGGAACTAACGCTTTTGATAGGTTTGTTGCATAAGTTTCGTAGAAGTGGCACTCCCCTGTAAACGTCACTCACGCCACGCGCGATCGTTAGTTGGAAGCGGTGGAAGAGTATTGCAGTCGGTCCCACTTTTTCTGTGAAACCAGATAAACCTAACTACCCGCATGATTTATTTTATTACCAAAGTCGGTTTACAATGTAGACGAAAACTCGCGATAGAAGGCCCGCGTCAAAACTTGTGCAATAAAGAAACACATACTGTCGTACGACACAACTTCCGCTTGTTGTTGTTGCTCCCCTCCCCCTTCCCTTGCCGCTATGTTGAGGGGGGCTGATGTTGTTGTAGGTACTTAACTTATATTTATGTATGACTTACTCTGCCCGATGCATAAACTATGACCATTGACCTTCCATTGACACTCTCGCGCTAGAGAACGACTTTTTCATTGATTGTATCGGGCGGAGTTGTATTAAATTGTTATTTTTTGTGAATATTTACTACACTGTGGCCATAGTAGTTACAAGTTTTACACGAGAAATAATCATTGATCACAGCCGCTCGAACAACCAGCATCGATTGATTACCTAGTTCCCCGCAAACACTAAACCAAGCAAGTTTTAAGGAATCACCTTCCACAGCAAGCGATTAGCGCTCTACCGCCCTAAGACAAGAAGGGCGGGCGGGTTAGCGGGACTAACGGTCCGTAACGCACTGTTGGAAACGAGCCAGGGAGGGGATTGGCTTGCTCTGCCAAGAGCTGTTACTGGGGAGCGCAAGACAATGAGCTATGGAGTTGCCAACCACTCTCTTACTCTTGCCTATCTGGCTTTTGGTACTAACAGTACCTTTTGTTGGGCAATCTCGTAATGTGAGAATTTGTTGCGACGAGAATATCTTTCTTCGGATCTACGATACCTAACCCCCGCTACAGATGACTGCCTTTACTAAAGGCCCTTTAGACAATTTCATTCCAAATCGATTCCAGAGTGTCTTATTCTGAGTTGGGCAGCTATCGTCGGGATCTGCAGTATTGGCACGCCAGGGCGGGCGGCTGGGCGCTGGGCGGGCGGCGGCTGACAGCTGATAGTATCCAGTGACTAGCGGTGAGATGTGGGCTAGGATAGGTGGGTTTTATGTAACGAGAAGTGGTTTCTAACTTTTTAGCTGGATATGAGTCAAGCGCTAAGACTTACCTAATCGTTTTCCCTATTTCGTTCGGATTATCGTGCTTGCTTGTCATCTATATAGTCATGTGTAAAACATAGCAAGAAATAAATTAAATAAACCCTAGAACCTTGCTTACTAATCGAGCATATATATGAGCTGCCCCAGCCTGTCCTGGATGCTACCAAGTTCCACCTACGGAGAGTAGGTTGGATCTTATTGAAGAAAATGTCATTTTCTTCTATCTAATTATTGTGACCACAGACTTTTATTCACAATATAAAAGATTTTGAACCTTTGGATCACATTGGACTTGATTACCTTAACATAGCGTCCCGTTTTTGCCCACACAGGGTGTCAGTCAGTACACACGAGTATTAGTTCATCATCAGCACACTTCGATCCACTGTTGGCACTTAGCCTATTTTTCTCCATAGCCACTATGAATCAAGGCAAGTGGCCATAACAGACACAATCTAGCCTCCCCCCCCCCGCCCCCGCCCCGCCGACAAGGCCCTCATGTCTCGCAAAAAACAAATATTACCCCCTCCCCCCCCCCCATACCTCTCATCGGGCGCGATAACAATCCGCCCATACAAATGAACTCGCAAGTAGGGAATAAATAACTCGAGTGTGGCAACTTTGCCGCCCCGGACTGGGAATATATCGGAATATAATGTGATTTTTATGAATATGTGTATTGACAAACTACAGTCTTCACAAAATAAAAGGTCCATTAAGTAGTCTATTAATTTAATATTTATCGTTGTGCACATTATGTAGGGCTATCTTTTGTTAATTAATCCTGTCCATCCTAGGTTTGCTGGAAGAGATCTCTTATTAGAGATAAGCTCGCCTTTGTACATGTTTTTTTCATTTTTAAGTCTGTATTCTGTTTTTTGTGCAATAAAGTATAAAGTAAGTAAAGTAAGGTCCGTTTTGAGAGTTCACGCCCATGAAGTTTTAACCCCTAATGCGTAGGTAATAAAAGCCAACTGTTGCGTACAAGCAAAGCGTACAAGTTGCACCTAGGAAAACCGCTTATCATAATAAGGACACCATTTAATGAAAAAAATATGTATTCTTCTAATATTTATTGATGTGTAACATAACAAACTATCGAAGGATAACAACTTAGCACTACTCTCATCTCAACATCATCAATATTATCAATATTATTGACAGACGATAATTCATATCAATGATGGACACTTAACGTCGTTGGGGAATGTCACAAAATTCACAACAATAGCTCAAATAACAAAATAAAAACAGGATAATGATGCTGAACTTATTTTTAAAAATCTGTGTAGGTAGCTTCGGCTTGATGATCTCAATAATTAAAAATAAAACTTCCTTAAAAATGCAGATTCTAAAAAGTGTTCAAATGAAAATGCTATCAAAGTAAATTAATAGATAAATTAAAATTAAAATTTAAAATTTTATTCTAATCACAGCTTTTTAATTCATTTTTGAAATGAGATTAACTGTTAGATACAAAGATTAGCTATATCACTTCTAAACGATAAAGGTCTTTACCAATTAATACGACTTTGTGCATTGAAAAATGCAGCATAACTAGTAACGTTAGTTGTGTTCAAATATGTTTATATGTTTATACGGCACAATCGCGACTAGAAAGTACAGAATAACCAATTTTATGTCAATCACCCCTATTTACCTACAGTATTGCCAATTTTATTTTATATATGACACAGTATATATACGTATAGTATATCAAATGTTAACATAGTTATTATGTATAAATCAGTAGGTACCTATTCAGTATTTCATCCACATTAACATCTGTACTTATGGTGTAATTTCATAACTTAGCAATTAGATTGAACATTCTGTATACTATTTTATAGTAACTTTTCCTTAAACAATAGTTTCGGCTGCAACCATTTTAGTTTTATAAGTTTTTTTTACTTTAGAGCTCCTCAGCTTCGAAAATGCCGTCGTAAACAAAATATATTGCAATTCATTTATGCCAGGCGCTGTGACGTGAAATACTTTCCGCATAGATCTAAAGGGCTGCCGTCATCACATTGTCTACTCTCTACTGGTGTTCCTTGGTGAACTTCTCGTGGAAGGTCTTGAAGGTGTTCAGCATTTCCTTCAGCAGCTCAGGTTGCGGCAGGATGGTGGTGCGGAAGTGGTAGGTGCCGGGACGCTGCCCGAACCCGGAGCCCGGCACAATGCAGATGCCTGGCGGAAAGAAAACATCCAGATAATAAGGTAGGTGTCTAGAACTACAAGCACAGCGCAGGAAGGGTGATGAATTGATGATATTACCTGTAGTCTTCCAACGATCCTTTGGCGCGTGAGTAACGTTTACAGGAGGGCGCCACTTCTACGCTACCATAACCAAGAACCTGTCAGAAAGCGTCAGTTCCAACTGTCACCGAGTGCCATAAGATCGTTGGAAAGCTGCAGATGTCTTGCTTGACTCACTCTTGGCGTCACGTGGACACAAGATTTTACTGTAATACTCTATGGATTCATATAAGCTCCCAAATAGGTCAATCGTAACGGTAGAAACCCTTGTATTCCCTTTTTAAAAGGGCCTCTGAACCGCCCATTGCTGAACTTGGACCTCTTCTCTGTCCTTCGCATACAGCGAGCTTCCGTCACTTATGACATGGTCTGCCTACTGCTTGTCACTCAGTGTATCAGTTGAGGAGCCCTCCGACTAGGATCCATTGCTAGGATCCATCAATGGTGCCGAGTGGCCCTTTTGAGTATGTACACAACAGTCCGTCCAAAGTCAACTATCCACATCGAGATAAAGTTCAAAACCTATTAAAAAACAGAACAAAAGACCTGGGCCACGATTCTGAAGCGAATCGAATGGCAATAGCTAATTGCGAGGGTTGAAAATGCCGACTGAAAGTTTAGACTCGTCCAGAGCGTCGACACGTGCCGCGCCGCCGGCGGAAACAAACCAGTGTCTTGCGCCCTCACTATCTGATTCCAGATTCTCGCGCTATCGAGATCATCTCCCCAGCCGAGATATCCGTTTTGATACAGCCTAAATCCCTCGAAAACGATCTCGATTTATATTTATTTCGATCAAAAACGGGTCGAGATATCTCGGTTGGTCGAAAGACTAATCGTAAGAATAGGTTTTTCTTATTTTTGATAGATTTTGGTATCTCAAAATCAATATTTCGACCATAGACATCATCTCGCTAGCGCCGGAATTACCCCGCAGCGTCCCCGGGGTCATTTGTGGAGTTGGACGAGCTAGTCTAGTAGATCATCAGTAATAGCACAGGGTGCTCATCCCATACAAATTAGAATTAGTAACCCTTCGTAAAAAAGAGATGGCGCGAGGAGTAAGATTTGTGGCGCTAATCTTAGAATAAATCCTATAATTATATCTTATCGCCATCTCGTGGTATTTGCAATTTTTCGATGGTGCTGCACCAAGCGATAATGGCCTCGAACTAAAGAAGCTTCCGCAGCATCTCAGTTTAGGCCGGTGTGATATTGTGTGTGTTGTAGGTGGTCTACGGTGGTGTATTAGTATGATATGATAGTATAGTATCTGCGGCAGTAGTTACCGGTCTCCTCGAGCAGTCGGAAGGCGTAGTAGACGTCGGGCGCCTGCCCCGCCGCCGCCGCCGCCGCCTGCGCCGCCGCCGACAGCGAGAAGCGCGGGAACGCGTACATCGCGCCCTGGGGGGACGCGGGGACAGGGGGACATTTACTATTTTGGTGCTCCTAAACTGGCTATATTTTCCCTGCAATGTGTGTCGGCAACTATTTGTGTGTTTCTCTAACATGTGAGTAAGACAGGGACAGCAATAGCTGCCGGCCACATATTGCGGCAAAACCTGGCCCGTTTAGTAGCACCATTAAATAAACATAAACATTTACATACAGACACATACATTGCTTCTGGCCCCACACCAGGCTACCCTGTGTCGTGGGAACCACGGCAACATCACAAACCCCGGCAGTTTTGGCGATGTCATCCTGTAGTATATGCACACACTAACCCTACGTACTCTATATATAGCCTGTATTGTAATACTCATTGCGCATTACACGACTGTCTACCGAACATGTGACTTGTCATTTCACACCAATAGACCCATCCTATCACATGGCGACCTAGCCTACCCATGCTCGGGCTGGCACAAAGAATCTGAGGAAAATGAAGTAAGAAGAAAATAGAAGAATATCCACCTATCACGAAGACCACTAACAAGCCGTACGAAGAAGAGAACGAGCGTTGCACAATGTTACCACGTGTGACGGTAACCAGGTTCCAGTAAAGAAGCAGATGACCAAGGAGGAAGAAAGAAAATTATTTAGAAGATGCTCGATAAATAAGTCAATACAGAGCGAAGAGGAAGTTAGCTGCTGGGTGCCGGGCGTTTTCCAAGCCTCTGATGCGAGTGATGATGCTGGGCGCTGGGTGCATAGTACGGGATCAAGTGAGGAGCAGCCGGCTGAGTACGAGTCCAAGGAGCTGGTGTCCCGGAGCGAGCTGCACGAGCCACGTCGGTGACCACGCGGCGATGACGCACGACACCACGAGCGCGAGCGTGACGTTGACCTACTTCGGCGATTTTGCTACATACCTACTGTAAGTCTATCTAATTCACTTTTCACTTAGGAATTTTGCATTATTGTATTATGATATGTCTCAGGAATTGAAGAATTTACATGATAAATTGGTAGAAATTAGGACTTACATAATTAAAATTGGCCCAGAGCGTCGTAAAAAGGAAATAGCTTATAAAAAGTTAGATGAAGCTAAATGTGTGTATAGAAATGTGGATAGTATTTTGACTCAGGTGAACCATGAAATTGAAAGTAAGAAATATAGCTCTGTTATAGTGGAAGATATTCAAAAATTATTAGATAGTATTAAAGGAATCTACGATGAAATTCGTTCCTTATTATCGCACGTAGATAGTCAGACGAATACAGACTTAATTGCAGAGGAGAGTTATCAGGATTGTGTAGAGAATAAAGTAAATTCATCAAAAATGGCGAGTGCATTCGATATTAAGACAGCCATTTCCCTGTTGCCTGTGATGAACGGCCAGGAAGAAGTTACAAAGCAATTAATTGATGGAATAAAATTATATGAATCTCTGATAAGTGAGGCCACTAAATGCCAATTGATTGAATTCGTCCTGAAAACTCGTCTCTCAGCTAGTGCCAAGTTACGTTTAAAGAGTTCTTATACAGACGTGACTAGTCTTGTGGATGATATCAGGAAATTTTTACTCCCGAAAAAGTCGTCAGTTACCCTACAAACGCAATTATTTAGGGCAACCCAAGGGCGTAGGAGTATTGAAAAATTTGGCGAAGAGTTAGAAAATTTGTTCGTCAATTTAACCCTAGCACAGTCTGATGGCGACTCGTCTAAGTACGAGATTTTGCGGCCACTAAACGAGAAGACTGCTATTAGCGGATGGTTTGTCGGATAGGCGACTTAGCACCATTATCGCATCGCGACAGTTTTCTTCGTTACCCGAGGCAATTAGGACGGCGTTAGATGAGCAGTCCATGTGTGACCAAAATCAGGATCAGGCCATGCATTATAGGACTTCTCACCATGGAAATCAAAGAGGCCGTAATCGCGGATTTCGTGGCCACAGAAATAATTACACGCGTTCATATCAACCGAATAGAGGTAAAAATTATAATATTCCGAGTAATAAAAGCGGTAATTCGGTTTGGAACTCAGATTACATAGGTAATCGTACGACGCGGCGCGCGCGTCAGCATTTTCGCGGCGGCGATCGCTCGCGGTACCAAGTTCAGCACACGAATTCCAATGATCAAGTAACCATGCAAAATAATGACGAGAATCAGTTTTTTCGTGCCTAAAGAAGGTTCAAATTCAATTTTTAGTTACGGTAATTATTATGTAGTAACTTGCAACCTTAGACAGAATGAGGAGTTGAATCTATTAATAGATAGCGGTGCAAGTTTGTGTGTACTTAAGTATGAATGTTTAGCAGGTAATAAAAATCTAGAGAGCCGAATAGTAAGACAAGAATAGTAATTAAAGGAATAAGTGGTAATTTAGAATCTTTCGGATATATTGATCTAGATATTATTATTAAGGGTATATTTTTTAGGCAGAGATTCTACATATTTGAGAGTCTATCTTGTTACGCCAATGGAATATTAGGTCAAGATTTTTTTAAACGCTACAATGCGGTATTGAATTACAAAGACGGTACTTTGTGTTTGGAGAACCAAGACCGATCTATTGTTACAGAAGTCAGTGATAATAATGTGTTTACGATTCCGCCACGATGCGAGGTAATCAAGTACATGCCGACGACACTGGGAAGTGATTGCGTCATATTAGCGAAAGAGATAAGTAAAGGTGTGTTCACAGCAGGAATAATTTCGAAACCGAGTGATGGTTCGATTCCGGTTAGAATTTTAAATACTACTGATAGTTCTATAAATATAAGTAGGAATAGTTTAGATATTTACTCATTAGAAGAGTTTGATGTGTGTAAATTCGATGAGGATAGAGTGACATCCAATCGAGTTAAGACTTTGTTCAACGAACTAGCCTTAAAGTCATATTTAAATGATGAGGAAAGACGAAGCATTGAGAACGTATGTGCTAAGTATGCCGACGTTTTTCATTTGCCAGGAGATACACTCTCTACGACGAATTTATTGAAGCATTCTATAAAGTTAAAGCCAAACGCGTCTCCAGTATACGTGAAGCCTTATCGACTTCCGAATGCGTTAAGAGGTGAAGTTCAGAGACAGATAGATGACATGATTAGGAATGATATTATTGAAGAGACAGCATCAGAATGGTCTAGTCCAGTACTACTAGTACCTAAGAAGACGGATAGATCAGGAGAGAAAAAGTGGAGACTTGTAGTTGATTATCGACAACTCAATAATAGAATACAGGACGATAAATTCCCTTTACCTAATATTACAGAGATTTTAGATTCATTGTCAAATAAGATATACTATTCGAAATTGGATTTAAGTCAGGGATATTATCAGTTATCACTTGAAACAGACTCAAAGAAGTATACTGCGTTTACTACTGATAAGCAGTACCAGATGAAGAGATGTCCAATGGGATTAAAAACATCTCCAAGTGCATTCTCACGACTTATGACTATAGCAATGTCTGGTTTAAATTATAAAGCCTGTTTTATTTATTTAGATGACTGCATAGTTGTAGGTAACTGTCTAGAAACACATAATATGAATCTGATGAAAATTTTAGAAAGATTGCGTAAAGTCAATTTGAAATTAAATCCGTTAAAATGTGAGTTTTTACGTAAAGAAATAATTTATTTAGGACATAAAATTACATCTGAAGGTATATTTACCGATCCAAGTAAAGTCGAGGCACTAATTAATTATCCTGTCCCTCAGAACTCAGATGATGTCAAAAGATTTGTTGCATTTGCTAATTATTATAGACGATTTATACAGAATTTCGCAGCAATAGCTCACCCTCTAAATGCATTAAGTAAGAAAAATGTAACTTTTGAATGGACTACCGAGTGTGAGTCCGCATTCCAGAAACTCAGACAGATTTTAATCAGTCCCAAGGTTTTAGACTACCCAGATTTTTCAGAAAAGAATACTTTTACTTTGCAGACGGACGCTTCAAAGTTAGGATTAGGCGCCGTACTGTCTAACAGTAATGGTAAAGTTATTGCGTATGCGAGTAGGAACTTGAAACCCGCAGAAACGCGATACCCCGTGATTGAGCTAGAGCTATTAGCTATAGTTTGGTCTGTACGACATTTTAGACCTTATTTATATGGTAAAAAGTTTTGTATAAAAACCGACCACAAGCCATTAATTTATTTGTTCAATATGTCTGATCCTTCAAGCAGATTAACCAAATTCAGACTCTATCTAGAGGAGTATGATTTTGAGATTAGTTACGTCCCCGGAAGACAAAATGCAGCTGCAGATGCGTTGAGTCGAATTCCGATGACCTGTAAAGATTTAAAGGATATGCATGAGCATGTTGTATCAGTCATGACGAGAGCACAAACTCGTAGGTTACGTGTGAACAATGAGACTGACTTGACAACTGAGACTCCATCAACCCTAAGGTCTGATCAGCCTAAGGTAGTGGAAATTCTCAAAAGACCGACAAATAGTGTAGAATTGATGTTATGTATGAACCAGAGTACTCTTAACCAAATAATGAAGTTGAATAATATCACTAGTGATGAAGGAAATTGCATTTTATTGCCTGAAAAAGCGGCGTTATACGTAAAGTCTCGATCGCTATCTACCATCTGTGTGTTAGCGAGAGAATTACGTAGTTTTTGTAAGAAAATGCATCTCAACGAGCTCGTAATTATGAAAAATAAGCATAATGAACATATTATGAATATTATATTGAGAGAAATGCATAAATTGGATGACATACCCAAGCAATTAGTAATTAATGACGTCACGAGAATTATAGATAATGATACGAAAACAGTAATAATGAACGATTTCCATCTATTACCCACAAGCGGACACGCTGGGATAAGTAGGATGTTGAATAATATTAAAAAGTACTACTATTGGCCAGGAATGAGTAACGATGTTACGAAATTTGTAAATAAATGTAAGAGTTGCAAAATTCAGAAGCACTCAAATAGGCATACGAATGAACCAATGGTTATCACGACTACAGCTACGAAAGCTTTTGAGAGAGTTAGTTTAGATATAATGGGTCCTTTAGACATAGATAATAATAATAATAGGTATATTTTAACTTTACAGTGTGACTTAAGTAAATACGTAGAGGCTTATCCTTTACACACGAAAGATACTGTTTCGGTAGCAAAGGTATTTGTAAATAACTTTATTCTTAGGTATGGTTTAGTAAAGCAAATTCTGACAGATCAAGGAAAGGAGTTTATGTCTTCAGTATTTTCAGAAATATGTGATTTACTCAAAATTCAAAAATTGAACTCAACGGCTTATCATCATGAGACGTTAGGTGCTTTAGAAAATACGCATAAAAGTTTAGGAGCTTATCTTAGGATACAATGCGAAAATAACAAATCAGATTGGAGCGATTGGATTCCATATTGGTGTTTTTCATTTAACACAACGGTTCACACTGAGACAAAATACACTCCATATGAATTAGTTTTCGGAAATATTTGTAACTTGCCAAACAACTTGCAAACCACAAGTGTAGATCCATTGTACAATCCCGACTCTTATCCTCTAGAACTAAAATATAGACTTCAAAGAGCACAAGAAGATGCTAGAAGAAATTTGTTAAATAGAAAAGAATTAAGAAAGCAAAATTATGACAAAAATGCTAATCCAGTAAAATATAAGAGTGGAGATTTAGTTTTATTGAAGAATCAAGTTGGCAATAAGTTGGATAAAATTTATTTAGGACCTTATAAAGTTATTGAAGAATTGACCCCAAATGTAAAAATCAATAGAGATGGTAGAGAATATGTTACTCATAAAAATAACACGAAATTGTTTAAATAGAAAGTTTTAAATTAAGAATTGTATTATTTAAGTTAGATTAAAATGAAATTTTTAAGTTAATATAAGAATGAAATACCCTATTTTTACTCTTAAGATTTATTAGATTGATGTTTTGATGTATTCTGAATTGTTTTAAATGTTATAAAAAATAAGATATATATTTTTTCTTAAAAAAAAAGGGGGAAGATGTAGTATATGCACACACTAACCCTACGTACTCTATATATAGCCTGTATTGTAATACTCATTGCGCATTACACGACTGTCTACCGAACATGTGACTTGTCATTTCACACCAATAGACCCATCCTATCACAATCCAACCGTATGGGTACGTGGGTGGTCTCACTATCAGTCTGCGCACATCCCTGGCCCACCATCATGTCACCGCTGTGGTCCGTCTGCCGTCGTTCCTGCTAGCCAGGTGTCCCGCCCACCTCTACTCTAACTTTGCGATCCGCAACCCCTCATCTACACAAAGTCTACACCCGGGCGCGAGATTTAAAAGAAATCAAAATTCAAAATGTCATAACTAGACGGTACTTTTACGATAATCTACATAAATTACCGTAAAATAACCGTATTTTTCGGTTTTCGGTAAAATTACGTATCTTTGCAACCCTAGTTCAACCTCTCATGATTTTTGAGATTGACACGTGCCCTTGCGCACCCACCTGCACAACATTGCACTTGAACCCCTCCATCTCGTTGAAGGTGTCCGCGATGAGCGCCGCGCGCTGCTTCAGCGACGCGAGGATGGCGGCGCGCTCGCGCTTCCAGAGCTCGTGCGAGGGCTCGCCCGGCGCCGGCGGCTTGGCCTGCGACCGACACACATGAGATCAGATACACGGTCACAAACAAGTCCAAACCGTTAGAGTGTCCGTATAATGTACTCACTGGACCGGTTTGTATGATTAGTATTTGGGATTATTCTCCTCAGTTCGGAGGTTTAGATCTCTTTCCTGCACAAGGTGGGAGGGAGAGAGAGAGGGAGGGTGAGAAAAGGGGAGAGAGAGAGAGAGAGAGAGAGAGAGAGAGAGAGAAAGAAAGAAAGAGAAAGAAAGAGAGAGAGAAAGAGGGAAAGAGAACGAGAAAACCAAGAGAAAGATAGAGGGAGTGGGAGAGGGATACACAGCGCGAGAGAGACAGTAAAGTCCGTCCAGTTTCAATAACCTATCTATCCACGGTTTTCACATTACTACTAGATTTGACAGTTACTGTTGCGCTATGGAACTTATGTCAAATTCGATCCTATCTATCAGCAGATTGAGGATAGATAGGTTATTGAAACTGGACGTAAGAGTAAGTGTCGTGTGCACTCTCTTGAGAGAGAGCGGAGAGAGACCGTACTCGTATGTGACGTGTGCACTCTCGTGAGAGAGAGCGGAGAGAGACCGTACTCGTATGTGACGTGTGCACTCTCTTGAGAGAGAGCGGAGAGAGACAGTTCTCGTATGTGACGTGTGCACTCTCTTGAGAGAGAGCAGAGAGAGACCGTACTCGTATGTGACGTGTGCACTCTCGTGAGAGAGAGCGGAGAGAGACAGTACTCGTATGTGACGTGTGCACTCTCTTGAGAGAGAGCGGAGAGAGACAGTACTCGTATGTGACGTGTGCACTCCCTTGAGAGAGAGCGGAGAGAGACCGTACTCGTATGTGAAGTGTGCACTCCCTTGAGAGAGAGCGGAGAGAGACCGTACTCGTATGTGACGTGTGCACTCCCTTGAGAGAGAGCAGAGAGAGACCGTACTCGTATGTGACGTGTGCACTCCCTTGAGAGAGAGCGGAGAGAGACCATACTCGTATGTGACGTGTGCACTCCCTTGAGAGAGAGCAGAGAGAGACCGTACTCGTATGTGACGTGTGCACTCCCTTGAGAGAGAGCGGAGAGAGACCGTACTCGTATGTGACGTGTGCACTCCCTTGAGAGAGAGCGGAGAGAGACCGTACTCGTATGTGTCGTGTGCACTCCCTTGAGAGAGAGCGGAGAGAGACCGTACTCGTATGTGACGTGTGCACTCCCTTGAGAGAGAGCGGAGAGAGACCGTACTCGTATGTGACGTGTGCACTCCCTTGAGAGAGAGCGGAGAGAGACCGTACTCGTATGTGACGTGTGCACTCCCTTGAGAGAGAGCAGAGAGAGACCGTACTCGTATGTGACGTGTGCACTCCCTTGAGAGAGAGCGGAGAGAGACCGTACTTGTATGTGACGTGTGCACTCCCTTGAGAGAGAGCGGAGAGAGACCGTACTCGTATGTGACGTGTGCACTCCCTTGAGAGAGAGCAGAGAGAGACCGTACTCGTATGTGACGTGTGCACTCCCTTGAGAGAGAGCGGAGAGAGACCGTACTCGTATGTGACGTGTGCACTCCCTTGAGAGAGAGCAGAGAGAGACCGTACTCGTATGTGACGTGTGCACTCCCTTGAGAGAGAGCGGAGAGAGACCGTACTCGTATGTGACGTGTGCACTCCCTTGAGAGAGAGCGGAGAGAGACCGTACTCGTATGTGACGTGTGCACTCCCTTGAGAGAGAGCGGAGAGAGACCGTACTCGTATGTGACGTGTGCACTCCCTTGAGAGAGAGCGGAGAGAGACCGTACTCGTATGTGACGTGTGCACTCTCTTGAGAGAGAGCGGAGAGAGACCGTACTCGTATGTGACGTGTAGCCTCTCTTGAGAAAGAGACAGTACAGAGCCTCGATCACGAACGTTTTCGGGATCGTAAAACGTTTTCAAGAACGCAGGAAATTATATTTTATGTCATAAAGAATAAGAATCATCATTAGTCTACCCCCGTCTCATCCGTCACTGGTTTGCTGGAAGAGATCTCTTACTAGAGATAAGCTCGCCTTTGTACACCTTTATAATGTATTTTTGTCCTTTTGTATTTTTCTAAAGAAATTATGAAATTGTGAATCACTGACTTTCGATAGTTTTTGTTTGTGACTGGGCTACTCACCACGCAGTCGATGGCCGTCTGCCCCAGCGTGGTGGGGCACAGCATGGCGGAGATGCACTTGAACAGGTTGGCCTGCACGGCGGGCTCCAGCCCCACCAGCTCCATCCAGCCGCCGCGCAGCCCGCACTCGCCCACGTAGCCCTTGCTCACCGACATGAAGGACGCGAGCTCCACGGACGAGTAGCTCGCGCCCATTTCGGTTAGCACCTGTGAGTAACATTATAGGACGTTATGAAACAAGTGAGCAAAGTTGGTCATAACATAATAGACGAGGTTGGTTTACAGGCGATAGCAGTAAAGAACCGAGTATGTTATTCTTATTACCAATTTTCTCACGAGTTTCATACGACGTTTTTCATCACACCTGTGAGGAAAAATTTATAATTGTATTCATCGGTACTCGTTATTTTCGCAATAAAAACAATGATTTTATTTGTTGAAAATGGCACGCACTTTTTTTTTCGCTCGTTGACTCTGACTGCCAGAGGCAATGCAAAAAGCCAAACAAACAGCCAAATATTCATCAAAGTAAACTAAATACATCCTCTGTTTTCTTAGTTTGCTTGTAATTGAAAATAAATGTTAAGTCATCTTATTTTGACAATAACATCCGCCGCTCACGCTCGGCCATACTGAACGCCATGGCCATGAACGGAACAGTTTACCTTCTTGAAGGAGTAGAACTGGCTGCCGTGCGCGTACACATTCTCCTGGTACACCTCGTCCGCGAATATCAGCAGCTTGTGCGCGTGCGCGAACTTTATCACCGACTCGATGTTCTCACGGGTCAACACCTGCGGAGCAGACCAGTTGGCACTTTAACACACCTCGGACACTCCATAGAACGCTCGTAAAATAATCACCTATTACTACTACATAACCAAATGATGTTTGTATATGTGCAAATGTGTGCGTAAACTTTGCTAGGGCTGGTGGCGCGGCAAATGCAGCGATATTAGTATACGCGTCATCATTCGTCAGGCGTTCAGCCCTGTCTATTGATCCTTTGACCAATCCTTTGACGCCAGGAGTGGGGTGCGGTATCTGAATCAGCGCGGGGGGGGGGAGTGGCCGTTCTGTACGGAGTACTATTATCTCTTCTGTGACTTTAATACAAACCTGCTTTATGTAATGTAATAAAGGACCCCCCAGGGGGGCAGTTTGATGACAGGCACAGCTTTCCAACGATCTTTTGGCGCGCGGTGACAGGTGGAACTAACGCTTCAAAACCAATGAGGAGTAAAAGGTCTGTGTTGATGACAGGTTCGTTGCATTAAGTTGCGCAGAGCTGGCGCCCCCCTGTAAACATCACTCACACGCCAAAAGATTGTCGGAAGACTAGTATCCCTTGTGAAATGTCTTAATGTTTTGACAAGTGTCATGTTTTTACAGGCGTAGTTTTTTGATCTGTGGCTTCTATCGTGTGTTGCCACAATAATTTCGCCAATGTCACGTGATGAAACCTGCACAACTGGGGATCACGTGGTACAGTTATTAAAACGACGAGGCGTGTTTTTGACAGTGCATGAATTTGTTATATTTTGACCAGTACATTTGTATGTCTTGACAGTCGTAGATTTTTACAGGTGTCACGTTCCACCAGGCCGGCCGCCTTACGGCTAAGCTCCAGCTGTTACAGGTCTAGTCCTAGCTGTTGCAGGTCCAGCCCCCAGCTGTGGCAGGTCTGCCCCCGCTGCGCTCACCTGGCCTGTAGGGTTGCCCGGGTTGATGACGACGATGGCTCGCACGGCACACTCCCGCTGCGCCTCGGCCCGGCTGCGCTCCAGCTCCTCCAGGTCCAGCCCCCAGCTGTGGTCCTCGTCGAGGTAGTAGCCGACCTGCTGCAGCCCGTACTCGGCCAGCGAGGCGGAGTACAGCGGGTACTGCGGGATGGGGATCATCACGCCTGGAAGGGAGATGGAGCGGGTCATTGACCGAAGGCGAACGAGTGGCTTCTTTTCACAAAAACAAAACAAGGGACACTTAAAGAAACGTACCCCTACTACGTGACAATATTTTTGCTGTTTTTGACCACCCTCCCCCCTGCGTGAACACTTTGGTATGAGTCAAGACTGGTATTTTGTACTAGCGTGGTACTTTAAAGAAATAATGAAAAAATAACGGTCATGTGCGAGTCGGACTCTCACAGGAAGTGTTTCCATCGTACAAATACACACGTTACACGTACACGTTTTTTGGATACCCAGTTTTTTTTTGGGTAAGTATTTCATTATTTGTTGCGGCAACAGATATACACATTCCGTGAAAACTTCAACTCTCCACCCGCAACGGATCGTGAGATAGAGCCCGCTGACTGGCGCTCCGACAGACGGACAGACGGACAGGCGGACAACGGAGGCTTACTAATAAGGTCCGGCTCGGCACCCTTTGATTATAACTGCACTGCATCGGACACTGTTCGATTTCGATTATGAAGACATCTGTGGCGCAGCGGTCGTGGCTCTGCCTACCATGCTAGAGACCAGGGGTTCGATTCCCGAGTGGGGATAAAGAAGAGAAAACCCCAGGTGTTGGATGTTTACTTGTGTGTGATATCGCTGTTTTTGGTTCCCACAACACAGGGTATCCTAGTGTGGGACCAGACGCAATGTATGTGCCTGTATGTAAATTATAACAACGGCCAAATAAAGGATCAACTTCTTCTCACTTTACTGTTTATTATTCCTTATTCATGGTAGTTTTCATAATTATTTCCTTTTTACTCGTTTTACAACACAAGTTACAATCCCGCGCCTCTTGACAGCCCTCTCGACTCGAATGCTAACTTTTTTAAACCAAGAGTATGAACGGCCCTGACGAATGTACGGACCACAAAATAAGGTCACCTACAAATTAATTTACAAAAAAAAAAACGTTACAAAATGCCTGCGATTTTGGGAGGCGACAAAAACTATACTAACTAAACTAATTAAAATGGTGTGTTTGAAAATGGAATCTGTGGCCTCCGCGCAAGAGCTGTCGGATTTGAATGTTGTCAGTTTAGTGCCTTTAGTTCCTCTAGTTTAGTGGTTTGACACCTCCCAAATAGCCCCCAATGTTTATTTAATTCGGGTACAGCACCACAAATGCACAAAGGCTCGCCCGTCCCTTACCTGTGGGCTTCCCCCCCACCTGGTTGACCAGCAGCTGCAGCACGTTCTTGATGGCGCTGGAGGCGCCGGCCGAGAGGCACAGGTCCTGCCAGCGCGCCGGGTGCCCGTCGCGGCGCGCGATGTACTCCGCCGCGTGCCGGCGAATCAGCTCGATGCCGTGCGAGGCCGAGTAGGAACCCATGGAGCGACCGCTGGGAGAATCACAACAGTTGTCATTAGGGACCAGGGGGGCAATTCTGGCGCCAGCGAGATCACGTCCATGGTCGAAATATCGATTTTGAGATACCGAAATCTCTATCAAAAACAAGAAAAAGCTATTCTTACGACTAGCCTTTCGACCAACCGAGATATCTCGACCCGTTTTCAATCGATTTAATTTTATTTATTTATTTATTTATTCAGGAAGCCAACAGCATTTATCTTTACAAAAAATGTTAATATAAAGACTTACGAGATAAAGCCAATTATAGGGTTCCATCGATTACATTTATACTTAGATTATAATTACCTATTTATTTACTTTTATAAATTAAGTACTTACTTTTATTTTTACTTAATTTTTGAGTTATTTAACAATTAAACAATTTTGATGAAAATTATATTATTACTTGTGAGGGTGGGTTAGTGTGTGTATTTGAGGGTGTGTGCGTGTGTGTGCATGAGAGAGATGTTATTAATGTGAGTGTTGTATGAGTAAATCATTGAATTTAGTTTGATATTACATCATATCATTTAGTTTCACTTAATGTAGGTATATCAGTCGTTACTGAGATCCCTAAGAATTAAACTTTTGAATACATTTTTGGAGTGGCGGTATACGTCAACTTCGGAGAATTTTTTATTATACGTTCTGGCTATTCTGGTAAGGACAGAGTTATAAGCATAGTTAGTGCGATGTGTGGGTTCGTGAAATAGTGCTCGAGAGGTGTGCCTGGTGCGGCGGCGCGGCACGCACAGCGGCAGCTGGCGCACCAGCGCGGGGCAGTCAACGCGAGCGTGCGCCACGTCGTACAGCAGCGACATGTCGGCGAGTGCGCGTCGCGCCGCCAGCCCAGGGATCCTGTGATGCGCGCAGCTATCTTCATAATTCTCAATGTATCTGTTGCTCTTGTAATTAAGATGTTTAATGAATTTTAGTTGGATTTTCTCAATTTTTTGTGATTGTGTAATGTAGTGAGGGCTCCATACACTTGAGGCATATTCAAGTATGCTGCGAACATATGCATAAAAGACTCGTTTGATACATGTGATATCTTTGAACGGTTTGCAAGTGCGCAGCACAAATCCCAGGTTCCTGTAGGCTTTGCCTGTGATTATGTCTACATGTTCGTTCAAATTTAATTTGTGATCTAGATATACGCCAAGATCACGGACTAGGTGTACACGTTCGATGGGTTGGTCTTGGATAGTGTATGTGAAGTTCAAGGGACCGGTTTTCCGTGTAAACGATACTAGCTGACATTTTTTTGTGTTTACTTTTATTCTATTTTTTATGTAGTATTCTGAGAGTGAGTTTAAATCATGTTGAAGATTGGCACAGTCAGCCGGTCCCCTGATTTCAAGAAAGATTTTAGTATCGTCGGCGTACATCTGTACGGTGTAGTGGCCGCACGTCTTGAAGATGTTATAGGAAGTTATGTTTAAGCTCTGGTAGCTATGATGGGTTCTTGTAGTTGTTGTAGTTAGTTAGAGAAAGATCACCAAAGTTCAGTAAAGCACTATATTGTCACTTAATAACATGAAATACAGATAAATTAGGCAAGTCTTTCTTGGTAGATGTTAACCCGATCAAGATCGTATTGCTACTACTTATTTTGTATAGGTAATATCGTCATGCTAAGTGCAACGCTAACAAATCAAAAGTAGGTCGTTATTAATTATGTACAAACTGTACATCTTGGAAGCCCCAAGAAAAGATAAAAGTATGATAAGAAAGATTTGCCTTAACAATAAAATTAATCAAAATTAAAAACTAAATTGTCTGCACCGAGAATAAAGTCCCGCCGCGATGCATTCGCTCGAGGCGTCATCGGTCTCGGATTGCCCCGTGTTGGTTTTTGCTGATTCTGCAGTTCTGTGCTTATCGTTGATAGCTCGATTTGCTCGCGCCGCTCTCTGACTGCATTATGTTTTCTCGTACATTTTGGAAGGCAGCGAGTCTTCGCCACCCACACGATGCCGAAGATGATGAGGACGGTGACCATCGAGTAGCCAACCACGTAGTGGTGCAGATCATGTCTTGTTAAGTTGGCGGGCAGGCTACTTTCCTTTCTCTTCTGAAATTCAACCTGTTCTCTGAGTTTCTTCATGTCAGCATTTTCGCTCGTAAGTTGATAAGGCAACTTAGGATAGGTCAGGCTCACTATGTTGTTTACAGTAGAGTTTATTGTTGCTTCCGGTATGTTGTAGTTTATAGTTGCATTACTTTTGTATTTGTTGTGTGCGAAGATACTTAGATCATCGGACTGTAGCACACACCCCTGTGATATTGTTATGATAGCGGCGGATGTGAGCGTGTATGATGCGATTTCTTCGTTGCAGATAGTCCGTATAGTGCATGTCCCGCAGCATGTTGCCAGCCAGCTGTTCGGTAGGTGTAACTCGATCCACTCTGTCTTGCATGACGCCGGTTTAACGTCACAGGGCAAGGTCGTTGTGTGACCAAGTAACATTGCTTCGCACGGAGTTTTGTCAATGTTGTTATGAAGATTGTAGATCGGCACATTCTGTTGACAGATGTACTGGTCTTGATTGTGTACAGTACAGGAGCGTAAATTTTCATCAGTTATCGACATGTAGGTATTCTTTTTGAAGTCTGTTGCTAGGTATGGTGTTCTCGGCTGGATTATGACTATTTCAGCGCCCATCTTGATCGGCAGTGGAATGATCCGATATAGAGCGTAGTCCCCTTCCGCCACCAATGGTATCTGGATTTGAAACAGAAAATAATTAGTTGTGACCCTAGCTCTGACCTTCAAAAGCTTGTATAATTCCTTGATGCTCTTCGTGACATCAGTGTCGCCCGGGATGGACAGGGTCTTCGGTAGTTGTTCGTTTATGTTTTTCAGTTGTTCCATTAACTTAGTAGGTGTAATCAAATGAACGTCAATGTGTCCTTGGTACACGTCAGTGAGTGTGTTGAAAATTATTTCTTGTATTTTTTTCAAGTTGTTAATAAGCATGTAGGCTGACAGGGATGCCGAGCTGAAGTAGGTTGTCGCCATTACGACTTCTAATTCTTCTTTAATTGTTGCAAAGTTAATGTTGGTTTGATTGATAAAGCCGTCGATCATGTTGAACTGTTGTTGTATATTATTTTCATTTTTCTTGAGTAAGTCGTTTTGGAGTTCCACTATGGAGGTCTGATTTTTTATAAGTTGTAATAAGTATTTTTCGTTTTCTTGCACCGATTGAATATCATCTTGATATTTTTCCGCAAATCGCTGATCCAGCACCCCAAACAGGCTGTTTGCGACGTAGCCTACTCCGTCGATCAGTCCTCGTTTCTTCCTTCTCTCGCCTAGGTGGGCATGTGGAGACAGTAGCATAGTATTGTATGTTTTAAGTTCTTCGTTCTCGTAGTAAAGTTGATCCAGTGTCGTTTTGCAGTATCTTGGGTCCGTTTTTTGGCAGAAATTGTTAATGTCGTTGAGATATCCTTCCATTCGTCGAATTCCATCCCAGTAGTTAGTTAAGTTATAATACATGACTAATGTCCATTCATCGTGTGTAACTTGAAGCGCTCCTAGCTTATCGTAGTAAATCGGCCGCTCGGGTTCCACCTTGGTTATTTGTGTTTTTGTTGAAGTTGCGTACGTTCCAGTGATGAATGTAAACATTAATAGCATCGTCGTCAGAACAGAGAAAGCCGTGTAGACCTTTTGAACCTTTCTTTGTGTTTTAATGTTATTGCTGTTCGGGTCCACATGTTTTTCCTCGTACTTTGTTCTGTTTTCATTCTTTTCCGATTCGGTAGGCAATAATGATAGTTTTGTAACGGGTCTTTTGATCGTTCCAGTTTGAGTTTTTAAAGTTGTTACGCGTACGTAGCCATCAGCGCCGGGGTGAACCTCCATCACACGTCCCATTGCCCATTTTGCGGGGGGGAGGTTGTCTTCCTTAACCAAGACAACGTCTCCTATCTTGATGTTTTTGTTAGGCTTATTCCACTTGCATCTAGTTTGAAGTTGATTTAGATAATCGTTTGACCAGTTTTTCCAAAATTGTTGTGCCATATGTTCAGTTAATTGCCAGCGGCGCCGTATGTCGATGCTCCTGATGTCCGTGTAATCTGATAACGGCGGTGTCAACGTTGCGCCACCGGTGAGGAAGTGCCCGGGTGTCAGGCAGTTGTAAAATTCCTCTGGATCTTCAGTTAAGGGGCACAGCGGCCTTGAGTTAAGGCATGCTTCGATTTTCGTTAGCAAAGTTAGGAACTCTTCATAGGTTAACTTCTGTTCCCCAAGAACTCGGCGAAGATGGTGTTTCATGGATTTGACCGCAGCCTCCCATAGTCCTCCGGCTGTCGGCCATGATGGTGCGTTAAACCGCCAAGTCACCTCCATTTTACTGATTTCGTTGACGAATTTTTCAGTCATCATCTTCTTAAAGTCGACGAACTCTTGTCGAAGCACCCTTGAAGCTCCAATAAAGTTGGTTCCGCAGTCTGAATATACACAATTCGGCGTCCCGCGCCTAGCGCACATTCTCTGGAATGCGGCGAGGAATGTTTCCGTACTGAGATCGGATACAAGTTCAAGGTGTACAGCCTTCGTGGCCAAACACACAAAGACTGCGATGTAGCCCTTGGATGTTTTCACTCCTCTTCCCTTGTTTAGTTTGATGTCAATGCTGCCCGTAAAGTCCACGCCGGTGTGCGTAAATGGCTTCGATGGGGTGATGCGTTGCTTCGGTAAGTCTCCCATCAGTTGATAATTTTTATGAGGACCGAAGCGACGACAGCGAACACAGTTGTGCAAGATGGATTTGACGGCTCTATTGCCCCCGATTATCCAGTACCGCTGCCGTATGTATGTTAGTGTGAGCCGCGCTCCGCCATGCAATGTCGAATGATGCGCGTGCTCGATCATAAGTTTTGTAAATCTTCCGTTGCGTGAGAGAATTACAGGATTTTTCATGCCTCCTGGTAATATTGATTTGTTCAGTCGACCTCCCACACGCATAATGTTGTTCTCGTCCATGTAAGGGTTAAGTTTATTGATGTTGCTTTTTGAAGGTAAAGGTTTATTGTTCTGAAGTAGCTTGTATTCTACCTCAAATTCCTTTTCCTGCACGTATTTAATTATCAGTTCATTCGCTTTGGTCAATTCGTTTGTTGTTATGTGAGGTATTTGTTGAATTGCAGTAGATTGTGTTTTTGTGACGAAGCGCAAAATCCAGGCAATGACTCGGCGAACTCGGGTCAAATTACTGTTATTCACCAGTAATGTTTCTATAAAATGCTCGGGTTTTTTATTGATAGTTATTATGTTGCTGTTATGTTTCTCGCTTTCTTTGCTTTCTGTTAAGTTTGTATAGAGGCATTGTTGAGACGATGTTGATGTTTCTTGTAGGGTATATTCGGGGTCCTTTAGGAACTCTGGGCCCTGCCACCAAAGGCTAAAGTTGAGTAGTTTACTTGGTTGTAAACCTCTGGATGCACAATCAGCTGGGTTGAGCTCCGATTTCACGTATTGCCATGTGTTAGCTGGCAATATAAGTTTTATTTTATTGACTCTGTTTGCTACGTAGGTTTCCCACCGCGATGATTCACCTTGTATCCATGCTAGCACCACTTGTGAGTCGCACCACGCTCGTTTGATTATGTTGTAGCCGGCGAGAGCTGTTTGAACTTTTTTCATTACTTCCGCTAACAGGAGAGCGCCACATAGTTCCATTCTTGGTAGGCTTATTTTCTGTGATATTGGCGCCACACGAGTTCTTGCGATCAGTAGGGTTAAAACAAACTCTCCGTGTTCATTTAGGACTCGGCTGTAGACAACGCAGGAGTATGCTTTTTCACTTGCGTCGCTAAATCCCAATAGCTCGATGTTGTTATTTAATCCGGCAATCCATCTGGGAATTCGCATTTCCGGAATGATTGGTATTTCACCTTTCAGTTTAAGCCATTCTGTTTTAACCTCCATTGGTAGCTCTTCATCCCATCTCAGATTACTTATCCATAGTTTTTGAAAGATAAGCTTGGCAGTTAGTGTAACGGGAGATAGCCAGCCCAACGGGTCATAAAGTTTGGAAATCTCTGATAGGAGTGTTCGTTTTGTTAGTTTTGAGGTTTGTTGGAGTGGCCAGTTAAACTTGAATGTGTCCGCTTCCGGGTTCCAGGTTAGACCAAGGGTTTTCTGTGATTCTTCGTATTTAAAATCAAAGTTGTTTTTTGTCGAAATTTGCTCTTCAGTTAGTTCCTCTAGCAGAGCAGGGTGATTTCCGCTCCACTTTCTTAGGTTCATGCCGCCTCTTTGTAGCAACATGATGAGTGATTTTTGTAGCTTTTTAGCTTCTTCCAGAGACGAATGACCGCTGATCAGGTCGTCCATGTAGAACTCTTGAGTCAAGGTCACTGCTGCACCTGGATATGGTACCTTGTCTCCATCATCACTAGCCAATTGTTTTAGAGTTCTCATCGCCAGCCATGGAGCACACTTAGTACCGTAAGTTAAAGTTTGTAATTTGTATTCTTGCATGTTTTCTGTTGGTGAGGCTCTCCAGATGATTCTCGTCAGGTCTCGTTGTTCTTCCTGAATCCAGAGGCAACGGTACATTTTTTCAATGTCCGCGGTGAAGGCATAGCGGTAAGTTCTCCACTTCAAAATCAATGCTTGAATGTCTTTTTGTAGGTTCGGACCCTTCTCTAGCAGGCTGTTGAGGCTGTAGCCGCTAGATGTCTTCTGAGATGCGTTAAACACTGTTCGAAGTTTGGTTGTAGTTGAACTTTCTCTCAAAACTCCATGATGTGGGAGAAAACACTGAAGAGCTGATGTTGTGGTCTGTGATGGCGCCATGTGACCTAAATCTTCGTATTCTTTCATGAAATCTCGATACATGGTCGCTAGTTGTTGTTTTCTCTCCAGTCTCTTTTCAAGTTGAAGAAATTGCGAGATGGCTATGTTTTTTGAATTGCCAAGTTTTCTCTCAAAATCCGAACATAAGGGCATCTGAACAATGTATTGTCCTTGAGAATTACGCTGAACAGTCTTCTTGTAAAACTCTTCACATTGCTCTTCCTTTGGCGTATCCGGTTGCTGCTGGGAGATGTCTTCGGTTTCCCAAAAGCGTGTTAGTTCTTGTAGGTCAATCAAAGTTACATTACAGCAGTATGATTTAGTTATGCTGCCACATAATATCCACCCCAACTGCGTTTGTTGTGCAATAGGGGCTGATTGATTGCTTTTCAGTAAGCCGTCCAGAATTATTTCAGCGTACACTCCTGCCCCAAGTAAGAAATCTATATTTTGAGAGCTGTTATACTCCGGATCGGCGAGTTTTAAGTTGCTTAAATGAGGCCAGTTAGCCTTGGGGAATGACACGTTCGGTAAGTTGTTAGTTACTTTTTTCATAATCAGCGCTTGAGTTTCAAACGTGTAATCCGAGTTAATTGATTTACAGTTTATTTGAAGACTTCCTTTGCATTCCCCTGAAGATGATCCAATTCCATTGACGCTAGCATTAAATTTCTTTCGGGGTAGTTTTAGAAGATGGGCCGCCCTTTCCGAGATCAGGTTTACTTGTGCTCCTTGATCCAGAAGTCCGCGAAGATTTTGGTAAGTTCCGTCAACAGATTTAATATTCAATTGAACTGTTGTTAATAAAATCTCTTTATCGTTAGTTGGTTCGTGAATTGAAGTATTTGCTTGACCCGAATTGGAAGATTGTTGAGTTGAGATGTTTATGTTTGCAGTTGTTTTCTTTGCGTAATGAAGCATCGTATGATGTTTCAAATTGCACTCTTTGCATGTTTTCGCTGATTTGCAAGCGTCCGAGCCGTGGCTAAAAAGACAGTTTTTGCATAAACGAAGTTTCGCAATTGTGCCGTTTCTTTTCGCTGTATCCATGTCGACGAACTTCGGACATTGCATCAAAACATGATTTTCGTTGCATAAAGGACATTGTCCATAAGTTGTATGATAGATTTTGTTAAATGTTGGTTTGTAGTCAAAATGTTTTTTTTCTTGAGTTTGTTTATTCGACGGAGTGGAGAAGGGCTTCGTTGAGTTTTCTTTTCTTGTGCTTTTCTTTGCTTCAAAGGCGAGAAATGCTCCCTCCAAATATTTTAAAAATTCTTCCAGTTTCGGAATCGCTCGTTGATCATCCCGAGTCTTCACATAGTCCTCATAGGAAGTTGCGTCCAGTTTTTGCGACATCAAATACACAATGATGGGGTCCCATGTTTGTACGTCTAGGCCGATATTCACGAAACCGTTGACAGCTTCGTTTATGACGTCATGCATCTTCTTTAAGTTGAACGCGTCGCGTTGTTGTATGTTGGGCAAATGCATTATGGTGTTCATGAAGGTCACAAATTGCAGATGACGATTGTCGTATCTTTGCACTAAAAGTGCCCAGCATGAATCGTAGTTATCCGCGCTGATCGATAGGTGTTGAACAATCCTCTCAGCTTCACCATGAAGTTTCGTCTTTAAATGCTGCATCTTTTGCGCCTTGTTTATAGTGGGGTTGTTGTGGATTGTTTCCGTAAATAGATCTTTAAAAGAAATCCACTGTCTGTAGTCTCCTTTAAATTCCGGTATGTCGACTCGCGGCGCAGAGTGCTGATAGTGCATTGTTGAATGTAGTTTGTTTTTTAGTTGTTTGCGTAATTGTTCATAATCCTGTTCGCCTTTCAGGAAAAGAGAGTTGTATGCCTCACACTGGATCCCCGCCAGACTTGCCTCAATCTCACAGTGCAGTTTGTCGACAGGTTCCCATTTCGACTTTAAGATGGCTAAACAATCTTCCAGTTCCCATTTTTCAGTGATGGACTGAAAATCGATTTTCGCCATGGCGCGATCAAGCGCTTTGATGTTAATTTCTTGCTTGAACATAAGTAAGTTGATGTTGTTTTCATTAGCCTCTGGGATCCCCGCCAAATCAAAGTTGATGTTGTCGTCGATAGGGGTTGGTTTTAACCCTTGAAGAGCTTGCAGTCTCTTCAAAATGTCATCTTTCGTTTTTTCATACATTTTCTTAGTCATAGCATAGACGTCATCGGTAAAGTACTTGATGTTCTTTTCAGGAACCGTGGCCTCAATTGTTCCATGCCTTTCTTCAAACTCCTGCCAGTAGTCGTCGAATTTGGAGAGCGTATTCGATAAGTAGTCCTTAGTCTTTCTCGATGAGCCGTCCTTGCCATAATTAATGCATCCTTGTTTGATTTTGTTAAAAAGTTCTAGTTGTAAAGTTAGATGTTCCATGATGTTCCTCAAGTTTGAACGCTCAGGGATTCGGCGAAGTTTAGTTGTCCTCCTTTCCCGTCCTGCAGTTCACAGTAACGCGAAAAGGTAAGGTTGTTATTGTTTGTTCACTTTCACGTCCTGCGGTTCACAGTAACGCGAAAAGGTAAAGTTGTTGTTGATTGAAGTAAGTAGTTTCAGTTCAGAGCTCGCTGGATGATGGATGCAAGTGATCACGGCCGTGAATCTCAATCCCCTCCGTCCCTGTACCGATGTTTACGACTTCTCAATTCAATTCGGTGATTCCGCTGGTGGAGGCCGAAAGAACCGATCCGTTATCAGTGAGGAATAGAAGGAACAAAGTCACTTAGTTTGTGGCACTTGCTTCTTGATGCTCGAAGGACCATAAAGATGTACGGTGTAGTGGCCGCACGTCTTGAAGATGTTATAGGAAGTTATGTTTAAGCTCTGGTAGCTATGATGGGTTCTTGTAGTTGTTGTAGTTAGTTAGAGAAAGATCACCAAAGTTCAGTAAAGCACTATATTGTCACTTAATAACATGAAATACAGATAAATTAGGCAAGTCTTTCTTGGTAGATGTTAACCCGATCAAGATCGTATTGCTACTACTTATTTTGTATAGGTAATATCGTCATGCTAAGTGCAACGCTAACAAATCAAAAGTAGGTCGTTATTAATTATGTACAAACTGTACAACATCAGAAAACTGGCACTCTTAAAGCATTTGTAAATATCATAGAGATATGAATTATACAAAAGAGGGCCCAAGTGGGAGCCCTGTGGGACTCCAGATGAGATGTCCACGAAGTTTGATCGGAACCCGCCAAGCACAACCGCTTGAGATCTATTGGTTAGGTATGATTCGACCCATCGAAGAAGATCACCGTGGATTCCTAAATGTTTTAATTTACGCAACAGGATGGTGTGATCTACACGATCGAACGCTTTTTCGAAGTCGGTATAGATCACATCAACCTGCAGGCGTTTTTCCATAGAGTTTAAGCAAAAATTTGTAAAAAGTGCGAGGTTCGTGACGGTAGACCGACCACGTAGGAAACCGTGCTGTTCCTCGGGTATTCCTTTAGATAAACAAGCATAGAAAGCGTCGTATACTAATTTTTCAAACGTTTTAGCGAATGTATTTAAGATAGAAATGGGGCGGTAGTTTTCAACTTTTAGTTTGGAGCTCTTTTTATGAATTGGTACAATGTGAGCCTTTTTCCAGGCGCTAGGGAAACAACCCTCTCTTATTGACCTGTTATATAAGAGTGTCAACGGCCGGTATATGGCTTCGCTGCTACGAGTAATAAACAAAGGAGATATTTTGTCACTTCCGGCCCCCTTGCTACAATCAAGCTGTTTAAGAGCACGAAGGACCTGGTTTTCAGTGAGTGTGATAGTGTGGATATTTGGGGTGACACCAGATTGGGGGGGTGCTAAGTCTATGTTGGGATAATCTTCTGCAGGAGATACAAATACGCTATGGAAGAATTCGTTGAAAGCCTCACAGATTCCCTCACCATCAGTATATTTTGTATCTTTGTGTGTAACAAACTTGGGATACAAATACAAATACAAATACAAATATGTTTATTTTGCCAAACAGAGTACAATAATTATAAATCTTACTAAATATGTGGGTAGGTACTTAGGATTTTTAATTGTAGTTACTGCGATCTCCGCACTAGGCTAACCTGTATCGCGGAGACCGTCACAAATCGAGTGCCATGAACATATCGATCGATCGTAAGCGGAAACGTGTTTGATTTATTATGGGGATATATGTGGGATATGAGATGAGATAATTGTATTGTTATGTACTTAAACAACCTTAAATACATAAAATAAAGATAAAATTGTAAAATCGGTACATAAGTTGACAAAATATTAAAAATGTAATATAAACTATATATAAATTAATTTTAAAAGCACATCTGAAGTTTCTTTATTTATCTAATTATTCGTATTTACTTGCTTGGATTAAACATGGTGGTTCATTTTAAAATATTTTCAGTTTCGTCATAATTTAAGCTAATGAGGTATTTTCTTACTTTAATTTTTGTTTCTTCTAGTGTAGATGTTTTGATATCTAGTTTTTCATTTATCTTATTGTAAATAGGTACTTTTCATTTTTCATTCGCAATGTAATTGTAAGCCCATGGCCTTTTATATTATGGAGTCGTTGACGGTGCTGGTGTTCATGATGGCGGAGGGGGACAGAGCTATTCCCACGTTTCGTTCTATCTCGTTCTGCTTTTGCGACTTTACCATTTTACGAGTATATAACAGCCAATTTCCTCTTGTTTCTTAAAGTTTTATCTAAATTCTCTGCCGCACCATATGTACAAGCTAATATGACACTTACTGTTCTCACTTAATAATTATTATTATTACGTACTTCATATTTATATTGTATATTTATATATCTACCTATACATCACATCGTTGAGAGGTGCCTGCACGGACATCAAATGGTTTTGACTGAAAATCAGCGCTGCAACCCTGTTGTAGCCTTATGCTGAGTTGGAGCCATTTCACTGGCGAGGCATGCGTACATCATCTTTCTCTTTTGTTTAGTAAATATGTTTTCTTCTATAATGTAATGTCTATTTCCTATCTCTAAATTATCTTGTTGATGTATCTATGCTCTGTTCAGTGAATAAACGTATGTCTATGTCTATGTCTATGTCTAAATATAAGGATGTAGATAATTGGAGTGTTTCTGGGCAAATGACGTTTTAACGGGACTGGGGCAAAGTCTAAAAACTCTTCTCGAGAGGAGCCATGGGTACTCTGGTGTAGCAAGCAATCTTTTGTGCTGAATTTGTACTGCTTTTTCAATGTATAGCTGACGAACGCTTAGCAGTTTCAGTGATTCAAAGAGTTGGTCCGTTGGGTAACGGCGTTTTTTGCAAGTCATAACCTTAAGCACAGATCGCTGCGCCCTTTCAATTTCAATGAGAATCGTCTTGGCTGCTCCTCCCCATATAGGTAGGCAGTAGCCCAAGAGGGACTCGCAAATAGCTTTGTAAATGGATTTGAGTAAAGTTATTTCCGCACTGTGCCTCAAGGCCTTCATAATGTGAATGGTTTTTCTTATTTTGCTCGACATCATGTTGACATGATTTTTAAAAGATAACGTTTCATCTAGCAGAATCCCGAGATATTTTATGGTCTTTATACGCTGTATACATGGGCATGAGCAGTCTTGTTGATTGCAATTGTTTTTATGTACTATAATATCCTGCGAGATAGGAGGAGCCGAGGCGCGGGTTTTGTGAAAAGCTATGAATTTAGTTTTATCAGTATTCAAGGTCAGGAGATTGCTATTAAGCCAGTATCCTAAGTTTGTCATGCCGTGTTCGGCTCTTTCCATAACGTTTTCCCACGAGCTGCCATTAAATATTATAGCAGTATCATCTGCATAACAGAAGAGATCTGTATTCATGTTTTCATGGGAGGAGATATCATTGAGATAAATCAAAAACAGTGATGGTCCCAGAATGCTCCCTTGGGGAACGCCGTAGCTTATGACTCTCTGCGAGCTTACTTGCTGGTCTATTTTAACACGCTGCTTTCTATGTGTGAGGTATGTTCGAAACCAGTCATGAGCTGTACCTCGGATACCCAGACGCTCAAGTTTTTGCAGCAGGATTGAGACCGAAACGGTGTCAAAGGCCTTTTCCAAGTCTAAGAACACACCTATGCATGCTTTGCCGTCGTCTAGAAAGTGGGTTACAAGGTTCGTGAGTGCGCCAACTGCATCTTCTGTTGATTTTTCTCGCCTGAAACCGAACTGTTTTTCATTTAAAATATTATTTTTCTCGAGATAGGACATTAGCCTTTTGTTTACTAGTTTCTCGAGTATTTTAGAAAAACATGTGAGCAACGATATCGGCCGGTAGTTTGCCGGGATATTTCTAGGGCCACTTTTGTATATGGGGCATACTAATGCAACTTTCCAGCATTCAGGGAATTCTCCGAGCGATAAACTGAGGTTGAAAATATGAGTCAGCGGGGCCAGAAGGGAGTGTCTAAAACGCTTAATGAAACCATTGCTAATATCATCGAATCCTGGAGCGCTCTGAACTTTTAGGAGTTGGATAAGAGAAGAGACCTCGACTTCATCTGTAGGATGCAAGAAAAAGGAGGAACATGGGCTGTCGTCAGCTGTACAGATTTTTGATGCTAAAGAATGTTCTGTTTCTTTTGTGATTTGAAGGATATTGTTAGCCAGAGTTTGACCAACACCTGCAAAGTATTCATTACAAGAGTCTAGTGAGCTGCTGGTGTTATTTTTAGTGTATTTGAGTTCTGATGCTGGGTTAATATTCTTATTGAAGTGGCATATATCTTTAATTGTTTCCCACAGTTTTTTTGGGTTATTTCTGTTTTCTTCTAATTGATTTTTTTCAAATTTATGTTTCAGGTTGTGCAATAGGTCAGTAAAAAAGTTTCTGTACCGTTTATAGGTGGATAGGAAGAGACGTTTCGTTTAGATTTTATGTAAGACCAGAAGTGTTTCGGAGATTCTTTAATCTTTAGTTCCATCTGATGTACATAGTTGTCAAAACATTCCAGGTGAATCATGTGCTGTCTCTTTCGCAGTAATGAAAATTCACTATAATCGAGTGGGTTACCAAATTTTTTCCAACGTGCGTGTACTTTCATCTTTTCCCGAGTAATTTTAATCAAGGGTTTGCTGTACCATATTGGAAAAGTGTATTTTGAATCGAGATCGTTTTCGACGGATTTAGGCCGTATCAAAACCGGGGCATTGCATTGCGCAAGAATCGGGGGCCGGTGTAGGTAGCAGGAATAATTACGCTTCGAAAAAGTATGCAAATTCAACTGTCAGTGACCCTTATGTACAATGACATAAGGCTTATTTCATATGAACTCTCGAACACTTTTTCACTCTGGTAATCATTCCTGCTTGAGCCACAGATAATATGCATTTGCATATTGCATGGCACGGCGTACGTAATGTACAACGTAATCAAAGTAGTCTGTCTAGTCTGATGTGCTCTACTCGCGATGCAACTTCGCTTGCAATCTGTCGCTGCAGCTCGTAGAAGGCAGGCAGATTGCCTTGCAACCGCTAGAGAAGGACAGAGAAAATACAAATTGCAGCAACAAATCGCGAGACAGATTGCATCGTGAGTAGAGCCCTTAAGAATGACGTGAGAAATCGCAGCTAAAAATTCTTATACTTTGTAGCACACCGTACCGTGTATCCTAGTCTATATCACCGGCAAAGTATGTAATACCGTCATGCTGCAGGGCTACCGATAAGTCACGTATTGGAGATGCTAGCATGGATCGAATTAGTACTCACACACAGCAGGCGGCTCCAGTTTGACACACTTTTACACAAGTGCCCCTGCCGCACGCTGGCATGTGAGCAGCCCGCTTCACACTGATTGTTGACTAAACGGATACGGCTGGCGCAAGACCGTGCGGCTTGGGACTAAAGAGAGCAGAGCCGGGAGTCACGTACAAGAATGGCATGGAAATGCCGAGAAGCAAACGACGAAACAGGCCGGAATTTCGCGCCCTCGCTATAACTATAACTATTGCCACGCGACTCCCGGCCCAGCAGTGTGTTGTCGTGGGCTAAATACAGAGACTATATATCCAATTGACTGCGCCTGCGGGGGAATGCGGCTCGCCAAACATTAGTTGCATGCAACGTATGCAGCCTATGTACGATGACGGGCCGCCATTGCTTTAGTGGCAGTTTTCAGCTGCCTCTGCAGCAGCTGGCCAATCACCGCTCTCTAAGTTACCTCGTCCCCCGCCGTAAATGGTGAGTTGTGTTTCAAAGGAAATTCTATTTAAGTAAGTAGGTAATTTAACTATACAAACATTCCCGAATATTTTCACAACACTTTAATTGTATTGATTGTACTCCAGGTCTTTAAGTAAATAATCCAATCAATCCATGTTTTGTAAGTGACTGTTTGTTACCTGAATAAAAAAAAATAAAAAAATGTATCTATGCGCCCTCCACTGGATAAGTTCTCCTGGCTAAATACAATAACGAATGGTGGCTCACTGACCCGCAAGCGTCCAGCAGCTCCCGGGCGCGCTGCTTCACGTCCGCCGGGAAGTCGTTCGTGTCGATCAGCTCGGGCAGCGACACGCACGCGAGCACCTGCAACGTTTACTTGAATCAACACCCTGTTACGTCATCAGTACACAACAATAGGCTATTTTTCAAAACGGAAAGTTCGTGATTTCTATAAAATACTAACCTAGTGACGGACGTCATCATTAAACTATGTCTTTTTTACACAAAATTATATACAAGGTGTAAATGAATAAACTCAAAATGAGAAACTACTTTGTTAGGGACATCATTCTGAGCAACTTTCATTATGAAACCGATTTGATCAGATCAACTTTATTTTTCACTTCCCAGTACATTTTGGCCTGATTGGGTCAGCTGATTTGTATGGAGAAGTGAAAAATATAGTTGCTCTGATCAAATCGGTTTGATAATGAAAGTTGCTCAAAATGATGTCCCTAACAAAGCAGTTTCTCATTTTGCGTTAATTCATTTACACCTTGTAGAAATATACAATTCTGATATTGTCAATTTTGTACATAATGCTTCAACTTCAGACAAATTCCCAGATTTATTTGACTACCTTGTAAAACACCGTATTGTGCATCTGCCACTCTGTATTGGACGAATTTCGTATTGGTCAAAATTGGACGATTGAACTGTTGGACTTTAATCGTAGTTAGACATTTTGTAGTTCGGACAACAGTTCGTGCAAAGGATGGGAAAGGGACGCTATGTTTGTTTTTTTACACCAAAATACAAACAAAGAGATAAATCTAGAGCATTAATTTTGATAGTAGTAATTTTTAAACAAGTATAGGTATTAAAAACAATGTAAACAAAGATCGGGGTACGTCGAATCCGTGTAAAGTCCCGTGCCCCTCGGAGAGTTGAGTTAACTCCTGCTGAACATATTTGCTTGATGTTAATTTATTATGGTTCCGTACCCGAAGGGTGCCAAACGGGACCCTATTACTGAGACTTCGCTGTCCGTCTGTCTGTCTGTCTGTAACCAGGCTGTATCTCATGAACCATGGTAGATAGACAGATTATTCTGCGGTTTTTTATGGATAATAGTACGGAACCCTTCGTGCGAGTCCGACTCGCACTTGGCCGGTTATTTATTTTGTCATACCTGTCTGATGAATGTGATGGGCACCTGTCCCATCGCATGCGCATCTCCGATGTTGGCCTTGATCACTCGGTTGAAAGGCTTCTTGGCGCCCTGGAATACACAGAATGCAATACTTCAAATTCATGAAATGCTTATGAGCTCCTTAGAAAAAGGGGACAAGTCGCTCGACATGTCGAAAGAAAGTCGCGGGACACCTACGTGCGACTGTCGCGGAGACAAGTCGCGTGACAATTTGCTCGTCCACACACCACAGTTGTGGTTGAGATTGAGATGTGAGATGCGACATGTCCGTGACACGTAATGTCGCCTGCGATGTACCCCGCGACCGCGCGCGGCCTCGCCCGACACGTAGATTTCGTGTCGGGCGACAGGGTCGCGGGACAAATGTCCTCTAATGAACACGAGGCCACATGTCCCTGTTACAAGCCACATACCAAGAAAGACCCATTATAAAACAAAAAAATATTTTAAATTAAGTATTTTTTGGTCCTTGGTTTTAACAACAAAACAATTTAACATTTGTTAATCTGTACCGAACTGAGCCCACAGCACAATATAAAAAATAAATAACTAGCACAATAAATAACTTATACCTAGGCCAATCAGGGGCTCTTATTATACTACCATTACATTTTAACATTTTGCAAATACCCTACATACATTTTTAAGTTTTTATTTTAATAAAAGTTTTAAGTGATTTTATATCTAAAAGTTACAGAGGGAGGGGAGGTGTGAAGTGTGTGTGCGTGTGCAAGTGTGGATGTGTGTGTGATAGTAATAATAGAGAGAAAATGAATTATTTTTGACCAAAAAATAATGTTTCATTGATTTAGTGGTGGTGCAAAGATCAACTTCATATTCTTTTATTATGTCTCAATAGGTTAAAATCTAATATTTTCTTGGTGGATAATAAAATAATTATTTTAGCTTTTAAACTTGATTAAAAAACATAAATAGAGATACATTTAGTCATTTACGAAACAGGAACTCTCGGTTAGTCACTATTTAGTGAGTTTTAAAATTGCCTTTGACCTTGCTTCAATAACAAAATAGATAGCTTCAAATAACTATCTAGTATGGTATAGACGCTATTAACAAACAAACTTTCCGCCAACATGAGTATCTTATCATATCACTTTTAAAGATGAGATTGTAAACCATACAACAGTCATTGCCATTAGTATACCTCTATAATGCAGATATTAAAATAATCATAAACTGATACAGACATTAGTATAGTATATATATATATATATGTAGCGAGAGTGAGAGACATTACTGCTGGCCCTGATTGGTCTATCATGATAGGTATGTAGGTAGTTGCTATTGTTATGGATAGAAATGGACTTTATCATGATGTAACCATATTACATAATTTAGTTTCTATTTGCCTGACTTTATCAGATATTTCGTATATTTCGTATATATTTATTGCACATATCAGAAAAAACACAAACAATACAGAAAAGGCATGAACAAAGGCAAGCTTATCTCTAAAAAGATATTTCCACAGATATTGATAAGTGTGGTGTGATATTTCTGATTATTGATAACAAAGCAATCACTAGACAGTGTTATTCCTACAAAGGCACTATAATCACTTTTTACTTTAGCATGCTGAATCAAAACTGGGCATGACACTGTTACTAAGTACTAAGATGAAAATAATTAAACCACTATGATCAATAGTCATTACATGGCCATGTAGTCTTGATCCTTGACCTTAACCCTATAAAAGGTACCTCCATAGTTGATGGACAAATTAAATTAATCTATGCCATAATGCTTCAAACATTACAGCTTACAGCTAAAATTGTGTACTCAGACTAAATGAGTGGAGCAGACATTAAATATTGTTCCAGTTAATCTGCAGCTAACCTTGGTCTAACCAGTCATAAACCACTCATAAACATGTGCTAAATTTAAACTTATTGATTGTGTGCTTGCTTGCTGCAATCTAGACTCAGGTTACACAAACAGGTGCTTGAGCACTTGTCCTAGACATTGTCACTGATGTAATGATATTATTATCTATCTCTTTGAGTTAGATTATTCATGTTGTGTTTGGTAGTAGTATAACTAAATCTATTTTTCTTCAATAATTTATTCTACAATTGTTCAAGGGAACAGTTTAAGATTGCAGAAGTCATAAAATATTTAAATTTCTAACAGTTATTGTTGTACAGTAATGGTTTCTACACTAATAGTCTTGGGGCGATTTTTCAATCCACGGATATGTATGATAGAGATTATGATCAAGAACAGACAGATAAATTAATGTATCTAAAGATTGAACAATCGGCTATTAATTAATTAGGCCCTAACTTTACCTGGTTTCTTAAGCTTGCAGTACCTATATGATACAATGCAGCATTGCCAACAACAAAACAACATATTATTTTCCTGTAGTATACAGCATACTCATGCTGCAATAAAATTACTCATGTCTACTCAGACATGAGTAATTTTCCCATGACGTATCAAGGAGCTGCTTGTATTGTAAGTGTGTTTGTGTTAGTTCGCTAACAGTCACTCTCTAATAAACACTGCAAGCGATAATCAATCACTTATGATATGTTATCAGCTGGTGTCTCTAACAATTCCACTGTGTTATATGTAATATAGCTTTCAACTCAGCTATCTATCATGATATTTTAACTGGAGTCTGAGAGATCATAATAACTAAGCAACACAAGTCAGCATTGTTAGAAAGCTGAATGAAGTAACTCAAGCAGGAATTTCAGTCAGAGTGTTGATAAGGGGGGGCGAAGCGAAAAAAATCTAGTTTATTTTTTTTCTTGGCGCCCCTTATCCTAACCCAACCGGAATAACAATGTGCTTGAGACTTGAAAAATTCAAAGGAATATAATAAAATGATCCACTAAAAAACTAACTGAGAGACTAAAATGCTGACTGAGTCAGTAATTTAGTGGCACAGTTAGTTTTCCGGTTAGGTTAGGTTAGACTTTTTTGATGCTCGTTTAATTACTAACCATAATTCAAACCTACTGTGCCGTTCAGTCTTTGGAAGCGAAAAATTTACTAAGTTTTTTTTCCTTGGCGCCCCCTTATCTACGCTCCAACCCTGTGTTGACTCCAACGTGAATGTATACCTACTACACTCATGAAAGTCTACAATAATCCTGAATTAACTTGGTATGGTAACAAAAGCTACATAATAGACCCATTGAACTACTTTATAGACCTATCATTCCGAGGATAATTTCGTACCTTTTCGAGTTCCTTTTCAATTTCGGCGGCGCGAATGACCAGCGGGCCGCGCACCGCATACTCCAACTTGACAATGTTGGGGTTGATGTTCTCCATCGTGATAGCCTTGGACGCCATGGTTCGAGCCAGCTGCCTGCTGCTTCCCGACAGTGCTAGCTTACTCGTCACTTCACCAGCCGCGTCGCCCGACAACAATCGACTGGTCCGGCTTATCAATTTCATTGTCGACATTTTACAATCAAGGACACTACTCTAAACACGTCACTGAGTCCCCACTGCGCGCACTGCTAGCTGAACGTTGTTTTAATTCGTAGATAAATAGTTTAACACGATTTAGCTTGATTTCTTGCTGTAAAAGAGAAAAATTGATGCTTATATAAATTGTAAACAATAAAAATTAAATGAACGATTGATTGATTTCATGAAATTCACTCGAAACCAAACTTTGTTGCCGTCACATGAAATTCGATCGATCGATATCGATTATGCGGTCACTGCCTGCCTGTCAAAAGGAAAGGTTATTTTGATAACGATACGATATTGATAACGCGTGTATGATAGACATTGGACACAAATTCGTATAAAATTAGAACAAACGTGTTTATACGATCCAGATAATAAAATTTTGAAAATTAATACAATCACCGACCGTGTTCTTCTTTGCGTTTGCATGTTGCGTAATCTCTTTCATAGGTAGGTATATGAAGTTGACGCTTGTTTTTGTATTGGTTGAATCAGGATTTTGGCACGGCTTGCCGCATGACAACAAAGTGCCGGGTATGTGTGTGTAGGTCTCCTCCAAGGTATAGATAGATACTGGCATGGCACCTAGTCTAGTCACTAATTAATTTGTAGCTTTACACAAACTCCCGGTAGGTAACTATATTTAGGAATTTATCACGTTTTACTCGCGTTAGTAGGTCCTATCAACTACCACTTACAATACAACTTTAAACAACAATAATTAGAGGTATTTTTAGTGAACACTTGAACAGCGAACCTACCTAATACACGCATGCACGATACGAGTAACGCAATCTTACTGATAAATAATTTGTAATTACGAATATGATATGACCCATTTGCATTAATAATACAATTTGTTGTTAGCGAGATGGTATAATTATACATTATTACTGTTTAACTAGCGACATGACCCGGCTTCGCACGGGTTAGTTTATTAGGGTTTCGTACCCGAAGTGTGCCAAACGGGACCCTATTACTGAGACTTCGCTGTCCCTCTGTCTGTCTGTCTGTCACCAGGGCTGTATCTCATGAACCGTAGTAGCTAGACAGTTGAAATTTTCACAGATGATGTATTTCTGTTGCCGCCATAACAAAAAATACTAAAAAACAAAATAAATTTAATAATAGGGGGGGCTCCCAACAAACGTGATTTTTTCACTCATTTTTGCTCGATATTAATAATGGTAGCAGGTAGACGCTTCAAATGTTCACAATATGTTGGATATATTATTTACTTACAAAAAAAAAATTTAGGGGGCTCCCATACAACATGTTTTTTTTTTGCGGTTCTTTATAGATAATGGTACGGAAACCTTCGTGCGCGAGTCCGGTTCGCACTTGGCCGGTTATTAAGTAAGAGGTGTCTAACTGTCTAGGTAGATATATCCAACATGGCACGGGTCGTCCGTCAGGCAGGTCTTCTCAGGGTCACGCACAATGACACAACAGCTTCTATTTCAAGGAACGGAATGATTCATCTTAGTCTGTAGTAACTAGTAGTAGTTCTCATCGCTGTTTCAACGACAAAATTTTGACGAATAGCGAATTATTAGGACGCTGCCGTTTTTACACCACTCCATATCGTAAATGTTAGCATATTTTTGTTGTACACTTGGGTCTACCCCTTATCAGTAAAATACCAGGGGCGTAACATTCAAAATAAACCAGCATAACTTTTATAAATAGTTGTTTATTCACCAAAATTCATACATCGACTGACTCGAGACTAAGCCAAACAGTCCCTTTTATACTTTTTAAAAACAAGATGGCAGCACCTGTTTGCCGCTAACAGTTGCCGCCTCTAAAGCAACTGATGTTTATATAAATTTTAAGTTTATGTTTATTTAATTTAAGCTACAATTCTATAAGTATATTTAACACAAACTCTAACATCAGCAATCCTCCTTTCTCATACTTATTTGGTTTGCTGGAAGAGATCTCTTACTAGAGATAAGCTCACCTTTGTACACTATTTTTAGTATTACCGTTGTGTGCAATAAAGAAATTATGAAATTATATCGCATCGAGTATCGATAATAATGTACACATCCCTATTTCATCATGTAGCACATCCCTATTAGTCTACGTTGGCAGCACTATCTGTCATTATGACAGCCGATGCTGCCAACATTCTAGGCTCCATCTTGACCATTGCACGGCCCCAGTATTGCACAGCCCCATAATGCACGGCCTAGTATTTTACGACCCCTGTACTGTCCGACCTACAGTCTTCACAAAATAAAAGGCCCGTTTTGACAGTTCACGCCCGTGAAGTTTTAACTCCTAACCCCCAATGTAGGTAGGTAATAAAAGCCAACTGTTGCGTACAAGCAAAGCGTACAAGTTGCACCTAAAAACCGCTTCTATTACCTACGCGTTAGGGGTTAAAACTTCATGGGCGTGAACTGTCAAAACGGGCCTTTTATTTTGTGAAGACTGTTATTGTTCTAAGTGCACAATCTTGCACAACCCACACCACAGACCATAAACCTATAATATAAAGTAACTCATAATAAGGCTCCGATATTATCGTTCACTGGCTCCACCTGGCTCCGATACACCGAAACCGAGGATTATTTGCTAAGAATAATGTCACTTAAAATCACCTTAAAATATACCTACTTCGGAAACGGGGAAGAGAGGCCTTTGCCCAGCAGTGGGATGCTATAGGCTAATAATAATAATAATATACTTCAAAAAATATACTTCATACAGTTGAATAAATGTGCTTTCTATTCTATTCTATTCAATATTTATCAAATTGCATAAACACGAAAAAGTCTACCTACCTTACTAAGTATTTACCTACTTAATAATAATTGAACGAAAATTATAACCCTTACCCCCATTTCCATATCTAACTCTTAATTGAAGCAAATAACCTAAATATGTAAGTAAGTACTACATAATTTAGTAGATAATGTGAGGCAACTCTTGGAGGAACGCGGCCTTTCTGCTCGAAGTTTAATTAAACGCCATGGTTTCAGTTAACATACTTCTAGGTGGCGCTAATCTTAGAATAAATCCTATAATTATATCTTATCGCCATCTCGTGGTATTTGCAATTTTTCGATGGTGTTGCACCAAGCGATAATCGCCTCGAACTAAAGAAGCTTCCGTAGCATCTCAGTTTACGCCGGTTCATATTTTTTCTAGGTGGTCTATCTCTATTAGTATAATATTATAGTATCTGTGGTGCTACTGTGCTGGTGCTAGAGACACGCACAAAGGTATACTTTTGTGAATATCAAGGATCGATAATTGCAGATCTTCGAGCAATTGCAGATGGACGAAATGAGAGAAAATAATGAATTATTTATATTAAAAAAATATAGTTTATTCAAATTACAAGCATAAGTATACAAAACTAAAATGTAATTATTATCGACATCTAAGCAACTGTGTAGAGTATTGTCGTTGTCTGTAAAGTGACTTGAGCTCACGGAGCGGGGGAGCGTGGGAGTCTATGCATACTCGCTGGTGAACTTCTCGTGGAAGGTCTTGAAAGTGTTCAGCATCCCCTTCAGCACATCCGGCTGCGGCAGGATGGTGGTGCGGAAGTGGTAAGTGTTGGGACGCTGTCCAAAGCCGGAACCCGGCACGATGCAGATGCCTAGGGTAAAATCGAATGAAATATTTTAACAAAATCTTGGGAGGTGTGTGACTCACATTCAACCTTACTCTACTTTAGTTCTCGATCCTTTTGTGGAGCTTGATGTCAAGACGAGCTTTTGAGGAGCTTGATGTCAAGACGACCTTTTGTGGAGCTTGATGTCAAGACGAGCTTTTGTGGAGCTTGATGTCAAGACGAGCTTTTGTGGAGCTTGATGTCAAGACGAGCTTTTGTGGAGCTTTATGTCAAGACGAGCTTTTGTGGAGCTTGATGTCAAGACGAGCTTTTGTGGAGCTTGATGTCAAGACGAGCTTTTTTCATGACTACAAGTTTCTGGGCTTGGGCCGTCGAACTACTTCATTATACTCGTATGTATTGACTGTTGAGCCTCGCTCGGATATGTATTGACTGTTGAGCCTCGCTCGGATATGATGATTGATGACAGATTTGTTTCGGCTCAGTTAAAACAACAGGAACTCTTCTAATATGACATTTATAAATGCCCCTCTAGAGCCTAAAACTAGTCAAGTAGGGCAACTTATCAAGGATATCAAAATGAAGAAGGGATCAGAATTAAGACCATCATGTTTATCCATACCAGCTTCTTCCAGTAACTTGAAAGCGTAGAAAACGTCAGGTAATCTGTTAGCCGCTTTCGCCGCCTCAATGGCTCTCTTGGACAGGTCTATTCTCGGGAACGCGTACATTGCACCCTGAAACAAAATGGCCATTTTGTGACAGATTGGCGAGCCCCAGCAGCGGTGTGACGCACATGTTTATAAATTATCATAAACCATTCAGACCACATAGCAGCAAGCCCCCAATTCTACAAACGAATTGCATGTCAATTGCTATACCGACACGGCATGAAATGACGGTTTGTTTGTAGCCGGCGCGGCACGTCTCGGCGCCGTTCGCCATAAACCGAAATTTCGCGCCCTCGCTATAGCAACTGACATGCGATTCGTTTGTAGAATTGGGGGCCAGATCGTGTCAATCAATCAAGGTATTGAACGATAAATCTTCCGCTTGTTCTCCTGGCCGGAAAAGAAAAATATCTGACATTAAAATTAGGGGAAGTTATACTTTCATCCCTTACAATAGATGTTTTCAGACGTCTTGGTGTCACCTGTCATGCACCCTATGGAGGGGGAACCAGTAGTTCTGGGCCGTGACTTATGTCATACTATAGATTGATTTCTTACTTTGTCTCGTATCGCACGTCGTCACACAGACTATAAAATATACAATTATGCTGCGTTGGTGAAGCTAAACTATACCTGGACGACGTTGCATTGAAACCCCTTCATTGCGTTGAAAGCCTCCACGACCATCGCAGCTCGAACCTTCAGCGACGATAGCACGTCGTTCTTCTCTTTCAGCCAGAGATCGTATGATGGTTCCCCTTGCTTCGGTGGGAGGGCCTGCGACAAGCATAGGATATCATATCACAGCACAGGTACCTGCGCTCGTGGCTCCATCGTACAAACGCAACCCAGTGGCAAGGCCTGAGTTGACCAATCGTGATCGATATGTCGCAGTTAGTTGGTTAAAATCAGACACTAAACTAACACCCTAGACCGTTAATTAAAGACCGACATTTCTGTCTGATTTAACCAACCAACTGCGACAGTGTCACGTGATAAAGTGTAGCATTTTGTGTTTCTAAATCGACGAGACGTATCGTTTTTAACTGACGAGATTGGGGAATATTTTAATACACCACCGTCATGGACGGGGAACAGGGGAAACTGTTCTCCCAGTAGGTACCTATGCAGGAAGCTTCCAACCATAGAGTAACTTATTATTCCAACTTCTGCCGTCACGACACGAGCCACGCGACGACAAATTGAAAATGTTTACGACACGTAAAAAATCGGCCCAGAGTCGGGTGTAATTTTTCAAATCGACGGCTGTTGGAATAAGCCTCATACTCAGCAATGGGCGGACAAACGATCGAACAATATTTAGAGCACTGACCAAACAATCCACAGCAATCTGTCCCAACGCCGGGGGACACAGCATCGCCGAGATAGCCTTGTACAGATTCTCCCGGACCTTCGGCTCCAAGTTGAGAAGCTCCATCCACCCCGCGCGGAACCCGCACTCCCCGCTGTAGCCCTTGCTGATGGACATGAAGGAGAACAGCTCCATCTCACTGTATGGCGCGCCCATGTCCATTAGCACCTGGAATCATTGCAGTTGCTAGTTCAGTAGATCATGTGCAGGACACTCGACACCTGCTAAAGTGACAGTTTGGGACGATGCCTTGATAAAAAGATGTGGAATGTCTGCATATACCAGGCCACAAAGGCCACGCAGATCTGCGGGCTTATTTGCTAACTTAGTGATGATCACTCAATGATGATCAGTAAAAATTAAGAAGTTATTGGTGTCGTTCAATTATCGTATAACTTCTTAATTTTTACGGATCATAAATATCATCATTGACTGATCATCACTGAGTTAGCGAATAAGCCCGCAGGAACTTAACCCTTAACCAGGCTGAGGGAACCACGCTCCTACATACTTTTTCGCTCGTATTCTTCCTAGTTTTCCTAGCATTTTTCCAATTTTCACTTAATTATTTTCTTTCGCAACGCAAACAGTAGTAAGAATCCATAGAAACCATTTCTCTAGCATTAGCAGTTTTCTTGGGCCTGGTTAAGGGTTAATTTCCCCTAATTTTGATGTCAAAAGGGTTAAAGTAGGACCTAAACAGTACCTACTGCCCTATTTATCCCGCCCGCTGCTTGGTGCACGTTTTATTAGTACGAGAAAGCGGGCAGTAGGCAGGTGTTTAGGAGCTGCTGTAAGAGTTGGTATAAGGCTTTCTGATTTTGCGAGGCAACAGACGTTGCTTGCATACATTGCCTGCGTCTCAAGATACGCAAAGGCTTTTTAAAAGAACTAATACCACATGTATATGTCACCGTAAAATGGAAAAAAAAAAGTGAAATTACCATCTAACGGAAAAAAAACTATTAAAAAGATAATCTTTCGATAAATTGGAAAAAAAAAACAATATAGACAGTGTTTAGCATTTATGTTTTTTTGGTACACTCACTTCGCTCACCCCTTTATCCTTCACCTACCCTGACCCACCACTCTGTCCGGACATTCATCAACCCTATTAACCGTATAAACGGGTTTCACAAATTCACGGTGAGTAAGTTTGTGGTAAGATTCAGTAGGTAACCTTTTTGAATGAGTAGAATTTGCTCCCCTTCGCGTATACGTTGGTCTGGTACACTTCGTCGGCAAATATGACCAGCTTCTTACAGAAGGCAAACTTTATGATATCCTGGATGTTTTGTAGACTCAATACCTGGGAAGAATACGGGTTCAGATTGAGAACTAATTACTTCCTTACTCCCTACTGATGCTTCACCACCCGATACAAGTCCAGAAGGGATAATCTGATAACTAATAGCCATAACATCCACAACGTGACGCCCTTTCCCACACAGGATGATTGCGGCACATGTGTGCCCATGTAGCCAAAAAAGTAAATGTAAATGTAGCCCATTAATGTCTCCACCGAAGGGCACAGGCCTTTGACAGGATACGAGCAAGACTGAGCCATACTCCACCACGCTGGCTCAGTGCGGGTTGGTGGAGTGGTGTCGGGCTCGTGGCCCTGCTTTTCGACTACTATCAGTCTATCACCAAGTAGCGATAGTCTCCGAGACCTCCGAAACACACGACCGCTTCAGACGTGCTGATACTGCTTGTCTACAAACAGATGCTCCAAGTAGCCAATATTTGCATATATCCCCAACTAGCGTCCTAAGACCCCTCGCTTACAGCAAGGATACTTTACAGAGGCCAGTCAGTCTTACTTGGCCAGTCGGGTTCCCTGGGTTTATAACAACGACGGCGCGCACGTCACAGCGCTCGCTCCCCTTGATGAAGCTGCTCTCCATCTCCTTCAGGTCCAGCCCCCAGTTTTTGTCCTCATCGAGGAAGTAGTCCACCTTCTCCAGACCGAACTCCGCTATACTCGCCGAGTAGAGCGGGGTATTGCGGGATCGGCACCATTATTCCTGGGAGGAGCATTTAAACAGCACTTTGTTTTGAACCTGTAGGTAATTTGTAATTATTC